>JAVKPL010010571.1:0-45103 GCA_032173675.1 Gastrolobium villosum | reverse complement strand
TTCTTTCTTCCTTCCTTTTCTTCTCTTGTGCGCGCAACTCCCTGGAGAAAAGCCAAAAACACACCCATCCTCCATCTTTCTCCCATTTTCTCATTTCTCCACCAAATCACTTGATTTTGGTGTTGAAATCTATTGTAAACAACCTTCTAGATCCATTGGTAACACTTAGAAGCCTTGAATCAACCTCCTTGCTGCGTTTTTGAGCAAAATCAGATTCGAACCCTTAGGTGTTCTTGGAGTTTTTGGAGTTTTTGGATCTCTTTTGGATTGATGGAGCCTTGGTGGTGTTCCTACACTAGATGGTGAGTATATTTGTGGTACTTTTGTGGTTGATTTTGTAGATCTAGAAATTATGCTTTAAACCTTTGATTTTAGATGTGTGATGATAGAGAGCTCAAATGGAAAAATGCTATTAGATAAAAAGGCCTTAGAATGATGCATGAAAGCTAGAAATGCTATGATAAATTTTGGTGAAAAAGTTGGATTTTAACTTAGGAAAATTTATGAAGATTTCATGAAAATTGGTAAGTGATGTAATTGAATAATTGAATGGTGGACCATTGGTATAGGTTGATAATGTGATTATATGATTAGTGTGTGTGTTAAAATGGAAGTGAAAACCTTGTAGAACCAACTTTTGAGGAATTCGAACCATAGAGTGGTTTGGAGGAAAAATGATGTAAAGGTTGTGAATTTGACGGAACATGATATAAAATGATGTTTAATTGGATAATGGTATAGTGTGGTATAGTGGAATGAGAAGAAAGAATGTGTGATTCATGAGGTATGTGGTAATTTGAGTTATAAAAGAGATTAAAGTTAAATGAATGAGTATTTGAGATAAATGATTGAATTGTAAATGATTTGATAATCATGTTGTGGATTATCTAGGTTGCCTCTGTTGGACGCTTTGGAAGCGGGTAAGCTTGGAGCTTACGTTTGGAGCATGGGCTCGGTATTGAGGTAACCTTTGGAACTGGGGTTTAGCCCTTGTGTGCTCCACCACACCTAGTGGATGGTTGTGGTTGGATTATGTGGTTATGACATTGTGTGATTGTGTGCTTGTATGCATATTGCTTGATTTATGTGAAAATTGTTTGGTCACTGGCCAGTTGACGTGTGTGGAGTTTGGACATCCGCTGGGTTCGTCCTTGTGAGAATGCCAGTCGGGTTTTGCCGTGGAGTCGACTCTGGGAGCGGCGCCAGGATGATCCAAACGGGGACGTCCGCCGGATAGGGCTCATGAGGAGTTCCGGTTGGGTATTGCCATGGAGTCTGCTCAACCATGGGAGAGGCGCCAGGACTGTCTCGGGAGTTATATGATGGAGTCCTTGAACATGAATCCATGAGTGGATGTTCTCGGGTTGTCTCCAGTTGATGGGTGATATTGTATTACATGCATATTATATGATGTTGTATTTGCACATTGAGTGAGCCATGGGGTGGAGAAACCTCCAGGGCCCTTGGTTTACTGAGATATATTTATATATCTCACCCCGTGTTGTGGGGCATCATTTCAGGTTAGGTTGAGCCTGGAAGAGTGGAGCATGAGGTGCATATGGGAGGCACCACGTGATGAGCATTGGAGTAGGACATACTTTGCATTTGTTTTATGCTTAGAACTTAGATCATGAACTTGTGCATGTTGAAAATGCCATGCCTTTGTATGTTCATGACTACATGTAAATCCTTCAATATGATGTATATGTAGGACCTGAGTATATATTGTATATTTGAGTGAGCATGGGACTTGTCCATTGCCACATTCATTGTATTAGAAGCCTTGGTGAATATGTTGTAAAATGGACCATATTTGATATGAAATGGCCATTATATTAAAGACTATGTAAATGTTGCATAATGGAATGAAATTGCTTGTTTGAAGAGCCTAGAGCCTACATTAGAGTATGTTTAAGTGTTGTGTGGAGTATCAAGGGGTTAGGGATGGATTACACAACCCTTTTTGGGGCTTAAAATGCTGTAATCTGTCATTTTGCTGCATAGTAATCGATTACCCAAGCATGGTAATCGATTACCATGCAACAGGGGACGAAAATCAGCTACTGTCTTCACTGGTAATCGATTACTGAGGCTTGGTAATCGATTACCATGTGAGGTAATCGATTACCCAAGCTTGGTAATCGATTACCAGAGCAGAGGAGGTCAAAATTTGGCTACTGCCTCATTTTTGACAGGTGGTAATCGATTACCACCCACTGGTAATCGATTACCACAGTGCAATTTTTGAAAATTCAGGTTTTTCTTGACTTAAAGAAAGGGGCATAACTTGGTGGGTAGAACTCCAAATGGTACGTGGTTTGAAACCACGCGTAGCTTATGTAAAGGGCTAGAAAATGGTAAGAAATGAAAATAAGTTGATGAGTTTAAATGAGTTGAATAAAAAGAATGATTAGTGATGTTAGTAGACTGTTTGCTTCCGCGTATTGCATTTACAATTATAGCGTTGTTTTAATTGATTACGGAAAAGGTTATGGATATGAAAAGGAACATGATAAAAGGAAAAAGTTTGCCCGTAATTTAATTAACCCAACTACTGTGATTGTAACTGCGCTTAATATCATAATCAATGTTAACAACACCGGTACGTAACGGGCTGTTACATTTTATGGTATCAGAGCAGTTTCTTTAGGGAACTCTGATTATTGTGTAATTGAGGTGAGTGCTGTATAGTTGTACGTAGACACTTATTGACTGCTACACATGTGATTCCTTAGTTTGGGCCTGATCAACCCATCTCTTTGTGTTCAATGTGTGGTCAGTGTAAGATGCCTTCGTGACAACCCTAGAGCACCAATGCCAGTCTTTAGGCTAAGGTGGTGGTTGCAGTGTTGACTACCCCACGGATGGATATGTTAGTAAGTAAATTTGATGTCATTGAGGACTTAGTGAGAATAAATTGTGATACTGTCATTGAGGACTTAGTGAGAATGAATTGATATAAGAATTTTAACCACTTTGGGTAGAATGCTACCATAGTCGAATGTGTGGTCTTATGGTGAGTAAGTATGATTGACTGGGGTGATATGGGTATTATGATGTTGGTAAGTCTTCCCTAAATGTATGGGAGTTAGAACAATGGAGTGTATGTGGGAAATTAGTGGTATATCTTTGACATGGTGGGAATTGAAACCCCAATGAATTTGTAAAAAAAACTTGAGTATGAATGCTTATGTGTAATATTGGGTACCTTAGGGTAAGATGATAAGGTTATAAGACCCTTAATGAGGGCATACACTTGGATGACTTAAGATGCTTGGATGTAGAAATAGATTGAGATTTTAAAATTTGAATTGAGGAATGGGAGTAACTTAAAAGAACTATGGAAATGATGTGTTAGATAAATTCAATGTTGAAAGTGGGACTTTAGTCCATGATGAGTTAAAGTGGGCTTAATCTAAGTGAGGATATTATATGTGTAAAAAGGATAATATAAGAAGTTGAGAGAATTACCATGTGTGGCATTTGATGAATGTGATTGAAAGTATGAAAATCCATAAGTTAAGGATGATTGGACTTGACAAACGTGAGGTGAGAAAATATAACGGAGTGTGGTGTAATATTGGTATTACTATGCTTCCATAATGATGTGGAGCATTGCAAATTGGATGATGTGGTTTAAATATACGTGGATAGTAATCCTGTGATGGCTAAGTGTAATTTGAAAATATATATATATGTATAAATGTGTATGTCTTGTGAAGGCCGGGATGCCTAAATGTATATTTGTGTTGTTTTGAGTTAGTAAACTCTGTGGAAAAAGAAAGAAATTATTTTTGGTAAAAGAGTAATGATGTAAGTGAAATTCCCTATGATGGGAAATATGAAGAGATTGTCTCTTTGGAGTGTCATTGGATGCTCAATGTGGTATGGGATTCATGATGGAGTCCCGGTGTGCAAGTTATACCATGGCACACAGGTTGGTAATATGTGACAATTAATGTTGTCCTGGGTTTCCCTTTGTGGATTGAATCCTAAGAGGTGTTGCTCTTGGAAGTCCCAGGCGAGCACTGCTCGAAGTTGATAATGTATCTGGTGGTCCTGATGCACGGGATGCATGGACTGTTAAATGAGGACACTCTTGGTGTCATAGTGAAATATTGAGAAAAAGTGAAGTTATTCTACTGAAGTGGATCTTCTACAGTGTTGAGAATGGCTGCTATAAGTCATGATGGACAATGGATTAAGACTGTACCGAACATGGGTACTGTTATGAATTGAAAATTTGGTGTCAAAATATGAGAAAGATGATGGAATCATGTGAGGATGATTATGTTATAGACAAAGACTAATGACTAGTCAAGTTAAATGAGTATAATGATGAGAAAAGAACCATATTGGAAAGTTATAATGAATGGTGCGAGAGTAAGATAGAACTAGTACACCATTAGGTATCTATATAAGAATTGTTTGCCGTTATATACGGATTTGATGTGAATGTATTTATTTGTATGGCTATCTCCGTATGGATTATGTTCCCGGAGATTATTATTATGTTGTATAAGTAAAGTGGTGCGAGGTAGAACCTTGTGTTAGTGGGACTGTTAGTACAGCCTATGGCATGTTACCTCTTCTTGCGTGAATTATAAGGACAGATTCTCTGATTGGTGGGGCATTGCACCTGGGGCCCTTAGGACAGCAAGAGCTCGAGGGGTTAAACCTAAGGATGTTCTTACCCATTGCATTAGAGAATTGTATCTTGTGAGGAACGCAAGAGGTGAAATTTTGGATAACTGTAAGTGAACAGTAATATGCCTAATATGATGAAAGGTGTGAGATGCCATGAGATGGTAATTTGGATTATGAATGTGAGCACTCGGAGAGGTGCATGAGTGTATACAAGTGTGGTAATATGGAATTATGGTTTTACGGAAATTATGAAATGAGTTATTGGATTATCACCCTATGTGAAGGGAATGGAAAATTGATTAGTGAGGATGGATTGAGTCAAAGTTTTATGGAAAGGTTTGTGATGGTGAGATGTTAAGCTAAGGTGGTGGCCAAAGTGGCCAATGATGGTAATAAGTGATTAATTGTGATATAGTCAAGTAAGAAAGTGTGATACTAGTGTTAAGAGAAGTGTATTTGGAGAAATAAAAGGTTGATATCTCTGCCCTGGTGGTAGAGTTACTGATGGAGCAGTATAGATGCAAAATTATTGTGAGTAATGTGTTGAAATACACAATGTTGATGTTGTTCTTGGCTAGGTTCCGAGATATGTGGTTGAGTGTGCTAGTAGTACTGTGAATAGTCCGAGAGACTTGTGTAACAACTGATATGAAATTATGAAAGTAATGATAGTGATGGGTTTAGTCCTTGAGGCATGATAATAGGCTTGAAAATCCCTATGTGATGGGACAGATATGAGAGAAAGATGATATGTGACCTTGGAGTGGTACATACTAGTAGAATGAAATGGTAATGAAGGTGAGGTGGGTAGAATGAGACACATGTGAAATTGATAACATGAGTATGGAATGGTGATTAACGAAAATTGTTAGTGGAAATCTTAGGCATGTTGCCTTAAATGGGAGAAATCAGTGGTGAACTGTATGTCAAGTTTGGAGATGATTAATTGAAAAGGTAATTATGATTTAGTGTATAAAATTCAGGAGTGGATTCATGATTGAAAGCTTTGAAATGACTGATGTGAGTTATGAATTGTAATGTGTGGTCCATTGGGGACCAGATAAAGGTTTTGAGAAAGTGATTTGCCATTATGTTTTGGTGGAAGTGGTGGACTTGTAAGATTAGATTGACAGTTAAGCACAGAGGTGATGAGTATTAAAGATAAAGTGCTGAGGTGAAATTTTACGTTGTAGGTCAAGAACATGGGAAAAGAAAAATGTGGATATACGAGTTGTGGCTAGGTGCCAAAAATGGGGATTTGTCCCTCAGAAAATAAAGGTATAGTGAGCGTGAACTGGATGAGTACTCGGTGAGTTGCACTGAGAGGCTGTGAGATTCCATAATAGGGTTTAATGTGGAATAAGGAATGTGAAAGAGATTGATGACAAGAGTTAATACTCCGTGGAAATAAAGAGCAAAGAAAAATAATTATGACCGTAATGTGTCAGTAAGTAATAGTTGCCGGTGTGGCATAGATTTAACAGAATGGGGATGACCCTATGAGTATAGTTATTGATGTGTTAATTAGGTGGGAAAAACCTGCCAAGAGGAATTATGGGCTATATGTGTTAGGTAGCCGGACTTGTGAAAAGAAATTGAAAAGAAATTGAAAAGAAATTGAAAGCAATTGGCTTGGTAAAGCAGAAAAAGAGCACAACTGTGTGGTGCGCTCCGGTTGTTCACATGTGGTGTCACCGGTTGAGATTGAAATTGGGAAGGACTTGAGGTCTCCCATTGGGCCTTTGAAAGGCAAGGTCATTGTGAAATGGGGCTGAAAAGCCAAAAGATAGAAATGTAAACAATTATTTTGGTGTCCGCGCACTGGATGAAGCTTCTTGGGTACGGGGGACTGAGATTCTCCGGCTGTATCCCGAGTTAGCATATGTGCATAGTTGATTTTGCGGACAAAATTCCTAAAAGGTGGGGTGAATATAACACCTCGGAAAATTAAATGTAAATTTATGTGATAAAATATGGGTTTAAGAGGGAAGGATTAGTGAAAATCAGAGAATTATGGCCAAAATGGGCTAAAAGGGCAAAATGGTAATTTGCCAAGAACGTAAACCGAGGCATGAAAAATGGAGTTAGAGATTTAATATGACAAAAATAATGCTGGAAATGGAATCAGGACGGAAAATTGAGTGAATAGGCAAATTTGGGAAAAATTGATGAATAGTGACTTTTTAAGTGTTAAATACTGCGGTACGAGTGTACCGATAAGTGTGAAATTTTTATCAATATTTTGAGGAAAGAAAAATATGTCATGGACTGGAAAAATATGTAGATTAAGAATATATGATCAGAATTTTTATCGGAGTTGAAGTTAGATCGCGTGTGGGACCCGTGTGACCGAAGTCACTTGGCCCCACCCTCTTTTTTCTTCTTTCTTCCTTCCTTTTTCTTCTCTTGTGCGCGCAACTCCCTGGAGAAAAGCCAAAAACACACCCATCCTCCATCTTTCTCCCAATTCTTCATTTCTCCACCAAATCACTTGATTTTGGTGTTGAAATCTATTGTAAACAACCTTCTAGATCCATTGGTAACACTTAGAAGCCTTGAATCAACCTCCTTGCTGCGTTTTTGAGCAAAATCAGATTCGAACCCTTAGGTGTTCTTGGAGTTTTTGGAGTTTTTGGAGCTCTTTTGGATTGATGGAGCCTTGGTGGTGTTCCTACACTAGATGGTAAGTATATTTGTGGTACTTTTGTGGTTGATTTTGTAGATCTAGAAATTATGCTTTAAACCTTTGATTTTAGATGTGTGATGATAGAGAGCTCAAATGGAAAAATGCTATTAGATAAAAAGGCCTTAGAATGATGCATGAAAGCTAGAAATGCTATGATAAATTTTGGTGAAAAAGTTGGATTTTAACTTAGGAAAATTTATGAAGATTTCATGAAAATTGGTAAGTGATGTAATTGAATAATTGAATGGTGGACCATTGGTATAGGTTGATAATGTGATTATATGATTAGTTGGTGTGTTAAAATGGAAGTGAAAACCTTGTAGAACCAACTTTTGAGGAATTCGAACCATAGAGTGGTTTGGAGGAAAAATGATGTAAAGGTTGTGAATTTGAAGGAACATAATATAAAATGATGTTTAATTGGATAATGGTATAGTGTGGTATAGTGGAATGAGAAGAAAGAATGTGTGATTCATGAGGTATGTGGTAATTTGAGTTATAAAAGAGATTAAAGTTAAATGAATGAGTATTTGGGATAAATGATTGAATTGTAAATGATTTGATAATCATGTTGTGGATTATCTAGGTTGCCTCTGTTGGACGCTTTGGAAGCGGGTAAGCTTGGAGCTTACGTTTGGAGCATGGGCTCGGTATTGAGGTAACCTTTGGAACTGGGGTTTAGCCCTTGTGTGCTCCACCACACCTAGTGGATGGTTGTGGTTGGATTATGTGGTTATGACATTGTGTGATTGTGTGCTTGTATGCATATTGCTTGATTTATGTGAAAATTGTTTGGTCACTGGCCAGTTGACGTGTGTGGAGTTTGGACATCCGCTGGGTTCGTCCTTGTGAGAATGCCAGTCGGGTTTTGCCGTGGAGTCGACTCTGGGAGCGGCGCCAGGATGATCCAAACGGGGACGTCCGCCGGATAGGGCTCATGAGGAGTTCCGGTTGGGTATTGCCATGGAGTCTGCTCAACCATGGGAGAGGCGCCAGGACTGTCTCGGGAGTTATATGATGGAGTCCTTGAACATGAATCCATGAGTGGATGTTCTCGGGTTGTCTCCAGTTGATGGGTGATATTGTATTACATGCATATTATATGATGTTGTATTTGCACATTGAGTGAGCCATGGGGTGGAGAAACCTCCAGGGCCCTTGGTTTACTGAGATATATTTATATATCTCACCCCGTGTTGTGGGGCATCATTTCAGGTTAGGTTGAGCCTGGAAGAGTGGAGCATGAGGTGCATATGGGAGGCACCACGTGATGAGCATTGGAGTAGGACATACTTTGCATTTGTTTTATGCTTAGAACTTAGATCATGAACTTGTGCATGTTGAAAATGCCATGCCTTTGTATGTTCATGACTACATGTAAATCCTTCAATATGATGTATATGTAGGACCTGAGTATATATTGTATATTTGAGTGAGCATGGGACTTGTCCATTGCCACATTCATTGTATTAGAAGCCTTGGTGAATATGTTGTAAAATGGACCATATTTGATATGAAATGGCCATTATATTAAAGACTATGTAAATGTTGCATAATGGAATGAAATTGCTTGTTTGAAGAGCCTAGAGCCTACATTAGAGTATGTTTAAGTGTTGTGTGGAGTATCAAGGGGTTAGGGATGGATTACACAACCTTTTTTGGGGCTTAAAATGCTGTAATCTGTCATTTTGCTGCATAGTAATCGATTACCCAAGCATGGTAATTGATTACCATGCAACAGGGGACGAAAAATCAGCTACTGTCTTCACTGGTAATCGATTACTGAGGCTTGGTAATCGATTACCATGTGAGGTAATCGATTACCCAAGCTTGGTAATCGATTACCAGAGCAGAGGAGGTCAAAATTTGGCTACTGCCTCATTTTTGACAGGTGGTAATCGATTACCACCCACTGGTAATCGATTACCACAGTGCAATTTTTGAAAATTCAGGTTTTTCTTGACTTAAAGAAAGGGGCATAACTTGGTGGGTAGAACTCCAAATGGTACGTGGTTTGAAACCACGCGTAGCTTATGTAAAGGGCTAGAAAATGGTAAGAAATGAAAATAAGTTGATGAGTTTAAATGAGTTGAATAAAAAGAATGATTAGTGATGTTAGTAGACTGTTTGCTTCCGCGTATTGCATTTACAATTATAGCGTTGTTTTAATTGATTACGGAAAAGGTTATGGATATGAAAAGGAACATGATAAAAGGAAAAAGTTTGCCCGTAATTTAATTAACCCAACTACTGTGATTGTAACTGCGCTTAATATCATAATCAATGTTAACAACACCGGTACGTAACGGGCTGTTACACCAAGAGAAATTATGGGCTATATGTGTGAGGTAGCCGGACTTGTGAAAAGAAATTGAAAGAAATTGGCTTGGTAAAGCAGAGAAAGTGCACAACTGTGTGGTGCACTCCGGTTGTTCACATGTGGTGTCACCGGTTGAGATTGGAATTGGGTAAGACTTGAGGTCTCCCATTGGGCCTTTGAAAGGCAAGACCATTGTGAAATGTGGCTGAAAAGCCAAAAGATAGAAATGTAAACAATTATTTTGGTGTCCGCGCACTGATGGAGCTTCTTGGGTACGGGGGACTGAGATTCTCTGGCTGTATCCCGAGTTAGCATATGTGCATAGTTGATTTTGCGGACAAAATTCCTAAAAGGTGGGGTGAATATAACACCTCGGAAAATTAAATGTGAATTTATGTGATAAAATATGGGTTTAAAAGGGAAGGATTAGTGAAAATCCGAGAATTAGGGCCAAAATGGGCAAAAAGGGCAAAATGGTAATTTGCCAAAAACGTGAACCGAGGCATGAGAAATGGAGTTAGAGATTTAATATGACAAAAATAAAGCTGGAAATGGAATCAGGACGGAAAATTGAGTGAATAGGCAAATTTGGGAAAAATTGATGAATAGTGACTTTTTAAGTGAAAGATACTGCGGTACGAGTGTACCGATAAGTGTGAAATTTTTATGAGTATTTTGGGGAAAGAAAAATATGACATGGACTGGAAAAATATGTAGATTAAGAATTTGTGATCATAATTTCTATCGGGATTAAAGTTAGGTCGCGTGTGGGACCCCTGGGATCAAAACCCACTTAAGTTTCCTCTCTTTTTCCCTCACCCTCACGCCCTCTCTCTCTCTCCTTTCTCTTCTTCCCCACCGTGAACCCCCTCCCATTTACAAAGATCATGGCCATTTCTCTTCCTTTTCACCATTTTCTCTATTCTTCACCAAATCGCTTGATTTTGGTGTTGAAATCTATTGTAAACAACATTCTAGATCCATTGGTAACACTTAGAAACCTTGAAACCATCTCCATTGCTGCGTTTTGGACAAACTCAGATCCGACCCCTTTGATGTTCTTGGAGTTTTTGGAGTTTTTGGATCTCCTTTGGATTGATGGAGCCTTGGTGGTGTTCCTACACTAGATGGTGAGTATATTTGTGGTACTTTTGTGGTTGATTTGGTAGATCTAGGAATTATGCTTTGAATCTTTGATTCTAGATTTGTGATGATAGAGAGCTCAAATGGAAAAATGCTATTAGATGAAAATGCCTTAGAATGATGCATGAAAGCTAGAAATGCTATGATAAATTTTGGTGAAAAAGTTGGATTTTAACTTAGGAAAATTTGTGAAGATTTCATGAAAATTGGTATGTGGTTTAATTGGATAATTGAATGATGGACCATTGGAATAGAGTGATAATATGATCATATGATTAGTGTGTGTGTTAAAATGGAATTGAAAACCTTGTAGAACCAATCTTTGAGGAGTTCGAACCATAGAGAGGTTTGGAGGAAAAATGATATAAAAATGATGTAATGGAAGTTGAATGATTGAAAATGATGTTTAAATGGATGATGGTATAGTGTGATATAGTGTAATGAGGAGAAAGAATTTGCGATGTATGGTGTAATTGGTAAATTAACCTATAAAAGAGATTGAAGTAAAAAGGTATGGAAAAATAGCCTTTGGCCTAGGTGATTTAAATGATGATTAATTGTGTAAATGAATGGTTTACATTGGAATTGTATTGATAATCATGTTGTGGATTATCTAGGTTGCCTCTTTTGGACGCTTTGGAAGCGGGTAAGCTTGGAGCTTACGTTTGGAGCATGGGCTCGGTGTTGAGGTAACCTTTGGAACTGTGGTTTAGCCCTTGTGTGCTCCACCACACCTAGTGGATGGTTGTGGTTGGATTATGTGGTTATGGCATTGTGTGATTGTGTGCTTGTATGCATATTGCTTGGATTCTATGAAAATTGTTTGGTCACTGGCCAGTTGACGTGTGTGGAGTTTGGACATCCGCTGGATCATTTCGTGACGGAGTGCCAGTTGGAATGTGCCATGGGGTCGACTCTGGGAGCGACACCAGGATGATCCAAACGGGGACGTCCGCCGGATAGGGCTCATGAGGAGTTCCGGTTGGGTATTGCCATGGAGTCTTCTCAACCATGGGAGAGGCGTCAGGATTGTCTCGGGAGTTATATGATGGAGTCCTTGAACATGAATCCATGAGTGGATGTTCTTGGGTTGTCTCCAGTTGGTTGGTGATATTGCATTGCTTGCATATTATATGATGTTATTTTTGCACATTGAGTGAGCCATGGGGTGGAGAAACCTCCAGGGCCCTTGGTTTACTGAGATATATTTATATATCTCACCCCGCGTTTTGGGGCATCATTTCAGGTCAGGTTGAGCCTGGAAGAGTGGAGCATGAGGTGCATATTGGAGGCACCATGTGATGAGCATTGGATTGGGACATACTTTGCATATATTGTATGCTTAGACTTAGATCATGAACTTGTGCATGTTGAAAATGCCATGCCTTGTATGATCATGACTACTTGTTAAGTCTTTCAAATGATGTATATGTATAACCTTGGAAATTATTGTATATTTGAGTGAGCATGGGACTTGTCCATTGCCACATTCATTGTAATTGAAGCCTTGGCAAAGATGTTGTAAAATGGTCCATAATTGTTGTAAAATGGCCATTGGATTAAAGACTTGTAAATGATGCTTTAATGAACGGAAATGCATGTTTGAAGGGCCTAGAGCCTAAGATAGAGTATGTTTAAGTGTTGTGTGGAGTACTAAGGTGTTTGGGATGGATTACACAACCCTTCTTGGGCTTAAAATGCTGTAATCTGTCACTTTTGCTGCATAGTAATCGATTACCCAGGCATGGTAATCGATTACCATGCAACAGGGGACGAAAATTGGCTACTGTCTTCACTGGTAATCGATTACTGAGCTTTGGTAATCGATTACCATGTGAGGTAATCGATTACCCAAAGTTGGTAATCGATTACCAGAACAGAGGAGGTCAAAATTTGGCTACTGCCTCATTTTTGACAGGTGGTAATCGATTACCACCCACTGGTAATCGTTTACCACAGTGAAAATTCTGAAAATTCATGTTTTTCTGGACTAAAAGAAAGGGGATTAACTTGATGGGTAGAACTCCAAATGGTATGTGGCTTGAAACTATGCGTAGCCTATGTGAAGGGCTAGAACTTGGTAAGATATTAAAGGAATTGGATAAGATTAAATGAGTTGAATAAAAACAAAGATTAGTGGTGTTGTTAAGCTGAATGCTTCCGCGTATCGCATTTACATTTATGGTGTTGTTTTAATTGATTACGGAAAAGGTTATGGTTATGAAAAGGAATATGATAAAAGGAAAAAGTTTGCCCGTAATTTAATTAACCCAATGACTGTGATTGTAACTGCGCTTAATATCATAATCAATGTTAACAATACCGGTACGTAACGGGCTGTTACAAACTCAGCCACCTCCTTGGCCGTGTAGGGATGTTTAATTGAGAAGAGATGGGCGTATTTAGTGAGACGATCCATATAACACCTCGTATATTTAAATTTGTATTTCAATATTATATTGGGAAGATAAAATGGATGGATTAATGAAAATCAGAGAATTATGGTCAAAATGGGCAAAATGGGCAAAATGGTAATTTGCCAAAAACGTAAACCGAGGCATGAAAAATGGAGTTAGAGATTTAATATGACAAAAATAATGCTGGAAATGGAATCAGGGCGGAAAATTGAGTGAATAGGCAAATTTGGGAAAAATTGATGAATAGTGACTTTTAAGTGTTAAATACTGTGGTGTGAGTGTACCGATAAGTGTTAAATTTTTATCAATATTTTGGGGAAATAAAAATATGTCATGGACTGGAAAAAGATGTAGATTAAGAATTTGTGATCGGAATTTTTATCGGGATTAAAGTTAGATCGCGTGTGGGACCCGTGGGACCAAAACCCACTTGGCCCCAACACTTTTTCCCCACGCCCTTTTCTTCTTTTCTTCCTCCCTCCCGTGAGCTTCCTTCCCATTTGAGCCAAGGAACCCATTTTCTTCCTTTCTTCACTTTGGGAGCATTTCTTCACCAAATCTCTTGATTTTGGTGTTGAAATCTATTGTAAACATCTTTCTAAAGCCATTGGTGGTACTCTTAAGCCATGAAACCACCTCCTTTGTGCGTTTTTGGACATGGACAGATCCGACCCATTGATGTTCTTGGAGTTTTTGGGAGTTTTTGGATCTCCTTTGGATTGGTGAAGCCTTGGTGGTGTTCATACACTAGATGGTGAGTATATTTGTGGTATCTTTGTAGTTGATTTTGTAGATCTAGAAATTATGCTTTAAATCTTTAATCTTAGATGTGTGATGATAGAGAGCTCAAATGGAAAAATGCTATTAGATGAAAATGCCTTAGAATGATGCTTGTAAGCTAGAAATGCTATGATAAATTTTGGTGAAAAAGTTAGGTTTTTAACTTAGGAAAATTTGTGGAAATTTCATGAAAATGGGTATGTGGTGTAATTGAATAATTGAATGATGGACCATTGGTATAGGTTGATAATATGATTATATGATTAGTATGTGTGTTAAAATGGAATTGAAAACCTTGTAGAACCATCCTTTGAAGAATTCGAACCATAGAGGGGTTTGGAGGAAAAATGATATAAGAGTTGTGTAGTTGAGATTGTATGATATAAAGTGGTGTTTAATTGGATGGTAGGTTAGTATGTTGTTGTGGAATTGGAAAAATGTAAAGTGTATGATTACTTTGAGATTAAATGATTGATTTGGAAGTGGTTTGATAATCATGTTGTGGATTATTTAGGTTGCCTCTCTTGGACGCTTTGGAAGCGGATTAAGCTTGGAGCTTACGTATGGAGCATTGGCTCGGTGTTGAGGTAACCTTAGGAACTGGGGTTTAGTCCCTTGTGTGCTCCACCACACCTAGTGGATGGTTGTGGTTGGATTTTGTGTCATTGGACATTGTGTGATTATGTGTGGTCATGCTTTATTGCATGATATGTGTGAAATTGTTTGGTCACTGGCCAGTTGACGTGTGTTGGGTTTGGCCATCCGCTGGATCATTTCGTGACGGAATGCCAGTTGGGTATGCCGTGGGGTCGACTCTGGGAGCGACACCAGGATGAGCCAAACGTGGGACATCCGCCGGATAGGTCTCTTGAGGAGTTCCGGTTGGGTTGGCCATGGAGTTTTCTCAACCATGGGAGAGGCTCCAGGATTGTCTCGGGAGTTATATGATGGAGTCCTTGAACATAAATCCATGTGTGGATGTTCTCGGTTTGTCTCCAGTTGGCGGGTGATATTGTATGTCATGCATTTTACATTAATGTCATTGTTACACATTGAGTGAGCCATGGGGTGGAGAAGCCTCCAGGGCCCTTGGTTTACTGAGATATATTTATATATCTCACCCCGTGTTTGGGGCATCATTTCAGGTTAGGTTGAGCCTGGAAGAGTGGAGCATGAGGTGCATATTGGAGGCACAGCATGTGGAGGACTTGGTTGGGACACACCTTGCATATGTTTTATGCTTTAGACTTAGATCATGAACTTGTGCATGTTGAAAATGCCATGCCTTTGTATGTTCATGACTACGTGTTAAATCCTTTAAATTTGATGTATATGTATGCCTTTAGAATCTATTGTATATTTGAGTGAGCATGGGACTTGTCCATTGCCACCTTTCTTGTATTTGAAACCTTGGTTCTTATGTTGTAAAATGGTCCAATTTGGATGTAAAATGGCTATTATATTAAAGACTTTGTAAATGATGGATGATTGAATGAAAATGCATGTTGGAAGGGCCTAGTGCCTACATTAGAGTATGTTTAAGTGTTGTGTGGAGTACTAAGATGTTATGGATGGATTACACAACCCCTTTTGGGCTGAAAATGCTGTAATCTGTCACTTTTGCTGCATAGTAATCGATTACCCAAGCATGGTAATCGATTACCATGCAACAGGGGACGAAATTTGGCTACTGTCTTCACTGGTAATCGATTACTGAGGCTTGGTAATCGATTACCATGTGAGGTAATCGATTACCCAAGGTTGGTAATCGATTACCAGAACAGAGGAGGTAAAATTTTAGCTACTGCCTCATTTTTGACAGGTGGTAATCGATTACCACCCACTGGTAATCGATTACCACAGTGCAAATTTTGAAAATTCAGGTTTTTCTAGACTAAAAGAAAGGGGCTTAACTTGGTGGGTAGAACTCCAAATGGTACGTGGTTTGAAACCACGCGTAGCTTATGTAAAGGGCTAGAACATGGTAAGATATGAAAGTAATTTGATGAGTTTAAATGAGTTGAATAAAAAGAAAGATTAGTGGTGTTAGTAAACTGGATGCTTCTGCGAATTGCATTTACAATTATAGTGTTGTTTTAATTAATTACGGAAAAGGTTATAGTCATGAAATGGAATATAATGAAAGAAAAAAGTTGCCCGTAATTTAATTAACCCAATTGCTGTGATTGTAGCTGCGCTTAATATCATAATCAATGTTAACAATACCGGTACGTAATGGGCTGTTACAATCCACTACGACAAATAAAGTGTCCACACCCATTGCTTTGGGTAGCCCCCCACAAAGTCCATAGATATGTCGGACCACACACTGGTGGGAATTGGCAAGGGCTGTAGTAGCCCTGCTGGGCTCAGATTTTGGGTTAGTTAGGGGAAAAGTGGTTAAGAGGTGGGAAGGAGGCAAGGAAGGGGCATCTGGAAAACACACTGGAGATGGCTCTTGGGAGAGAGTGGGACCTCTCGAATGTCTCACATTTGCTTTCATTATAACTTCTTTTTTCTATCTTCAACGAGAATTTCATCATCTCCGTCAACTGAAGAGCCGGGTACATCAACAGTTCCTCACGGATGCTTCCACGCACGCCGTTCAACCATGCTCCCTTTAACAGGTCTTCATCTTCGAAACGCAAGGCTCCCACCACCTTCTCAAACTCCGCTCTGAACTCTCCAATGCTTCCACTCTGTTTGAGCGTATATAAGGCTCGATAAGGGTTATCTAGTGCGTCGGGTTGAAATCTACTCAGTATTTCTCTCTGAAACAGCCCCCAGTTACCGTCCGGATTGCTAACCTCCCACCAATGGTACCAGTGAAGTGCCTCTCCTTCCAGGCACACTAACACCGACGACAGCTTCTCTGCTTCAGTGATGCCATTGACGGTAAAATACCGTTCAACCTTGCTCACCCATCCAAATGCGTCGTCACCGGAGAACAAGGGAATCTCCAGTCTCCTGGTCACTGGAGGATTTCGATTAACCCTTCGGTTAAATCGTTCCCCATTAATTCCAGAACCATGCTCCTCTGCATCGTCTTCCTCGTGACGGGAACGACTTCTTCCTCTAACTGACATCTCATCTAACCTTCGGATGATTTCTGCTACCCCTGTTTCGGTTTCCTCCATCCGTCTCGCCATCTCCACTTGACGAGTGTTGCTCCTTCGCAGCCCTTCTTCCAATATCTCTAATCGATTATCCATCCTTCGGGTACTGACCATCCCACAGAGCTCCAAGATCGAAGCTCTGAAACCAATTGATAAGGTACCAACCAGAAACAAGCAAACCAACACAGTAAACAAGCTGTTTTGGCCCGAAAAGAACACTTTCCGGAGTTTTCTCTTTATATTAATGGAAACAAAATACTACAGCACTATGACAACAGCAACTGGAATACAATTAACTACACGATGAAGTTCAGAAAGAAAGCTTCATAAAAAGAAGTTATAATGAAAGCAAATGTGAGACATTCGAGAGGTCCCACTCTCTCCCAAGAGCCATCTCCAGTCTATTTTCCAGATGCCCCTTCCTTGCCTCCTTCCCACCTCTTAACCACTTTTCCCGTAACTAACTCGCTCCTCCACTCTTTCTTCCAATATGTTAGGGGGCATTCTGGTCATTGTTTACTATCTGGATCTATTGCCCTTGGGCTTGCAGCCTTGGGCTTGTAGAATCAGCCCAACTCCTTCTCTCTTTATCTCGTCTATACACCTTAACAGGCCGGTTCGTATCAGATTCCGTCGAAGATTTTTGACGGAAAATGAATTCCATCGAAAATGGATGAATAAAATAAATGCAAAAGAAATTGATTTTGTGAATTTTTTCGATGGAAAACGGATTCTGTCGAAAATAGATGAATAAAATAAATGCAAAAGAAATTGATTTTGTGTTTTTTTCGAAGCAAAATGGATTTCGTTGAAGATTTTTTATGGAAAATGTATTCCGTCGAAAATGGATGAATTAAATTAATGCAAAAGAAATTTATTTTGTGAAGTTTTTCGACGAAAAAAGAATTCCGTCGAAAATGGATGAATAAAATAAATGCAAAAGAAATTGATTTTGTGAAGTTTTTCGAAGCAGAATAAATTCCGTTGAAAATGGATGAATAAAATAAATTGGAAAAGAAATTGATTTTGTAAAGTTTTTCGACGGAAAATGGATTCCGTCGAAAATGGATGAAAAAAATAAATGCAAAAGAAATTGATTTTGTGATGTTTTTCGACGGAAAATGGATTCCGTCGAAGATTTTTGACGGAAATTGTATTCCGTCGAAAATGGATAAATAAAATTAATGGAAAAGAAATTTATTTTGTGAAGTTTTTCGACGGAAAACGAATTCCGTCGAAAATGGATTAATAAAATAAATGCAAAAGAAATTGATCTTGTGAAGTTTTTCGACGGAAAATGGATTCCATCGATGATTTTTGACGAAAAATGAATTCCGTCGAAAATGGATGAATAAAATAAAAGCAAAAGAAATTGATTTTGCGAAGTTTTTTTGACAGGTAACGGATTTCGTCGAAAATGGATGAATAAAATAAATGCAAAAGAAATTGATATTGTGAAGTTTTTTGAAGCAAAATGGATTCCGTCGAAGATTTTTGATGGAAAATGTATTCCGTCGAAAATGGATGAATTAAATTAATGCAATAGAAAATTATTTTGTGAAGTTTTTCGACGAAAAACGAATTTCTTCGAAAATGGATGAATAAAATAAATGCAAAAGAAATTGATTTTGGGAAGTTTTTTGACGGAATATGGATTCCGTCGAAGATTTTTGACGGAAAATGAATTCCGTCGAAAATGGATGAATAAAATAAATGAAAAAGAAATTGATTTTGTGAAGTTTTTCGACGGAAAATGAATTCCGTCGAAAACAGATGAATAAGATAAATGGAAAAGAAATTCATTTTGTGAATTTTTTTGACGGAAAACGGATTCCGTTGAAAATGGATTAATATAATACATGCAAAAGAAATTGATTTTGTGTTGTTTTGCGAAGCAAAATGGATTCCGTTGAAGACGGGTGAATAAAATAAATGCAAAAGAAATTGATTCCGTCGAAGATTTTTGACGGAAAATGGATTCCGTCGAAGATTTTTTACGGAAAATGAATTCCATCGAAAATGGATGAATAAAATAAATGCAAAAGAAATTAATTTTGTGAAGTTTTTCGATGGAAAATGGATTCCGTCGAAGATTTTTGACGGAAAATGAATTCCGTCGAAAATGGATGAATAAAATAAATGCAAAAGAAATTGATTTTGTGAAGTTTTTTTGACGAAAAACGGATTCCATCGAAAATGGATGAATAAAATAAATGCAAAAGAAATTGATTTTATGAAGTTTTTCGATTAATCATTGGTTCAAATCCAATAGTAGGTAAGGCCGAAAGCCCTGCTTTTGCCAGCCTGACAGCAAGCACGGACTGGCGGAGTCAACTGAATGACCAAAGCATCGGTTGCTTCCACTTGTGGCCTTCTTCGACTGCCTTGACATCTTAATCTCAGCGATTAGAAATCAAGGGCTCAGAGATAGCCAGTTCTTGCTTTTATCTTATCTTAATGAATTGCGCGCCTTCTGATGCACGTGGGAATCACGCGCCTCAAATTCAGCTTCAGTCAGAAGGTCCTCCCATGGCCGTTTCATCATCTGTAGTAAAATAGCTACGGGCTTGTGAAGCTGCTTGTTTCGGGTGGGGCGAACACTGAACGTTGATACAGGACATAGTTGTCCCGCTCGTTGTTACGATCCCAATCACCACCACAATCGCCAGTCCAAAAGAATTGATCCGCTTCAATAGTTAGCCCACCTCAAGGCCGAAGTCAAAAATGGATTCCGTCGAAGATTTTTATGGATGAATAAAATAAATGCAAAAGAAATTGATTTTGTGAAGTTTTTTTGACGAAAAACGGATTCCATCGAAAATGGATGAATAAAATAAATGCAAAAGAAATTGATTTTGTGAAGTTTTTTTGACGAAAAACGGATTCCATCGAAAATGGATGAATAAAATAAATGCAAAAGAAATGGATTTTATGAAGTTTTTCGATTAAAAATGGATTCCGTCGAAGATTTTTGACGGAAAATGAATTCCATCGAAAACGGATGAATAAAATAAATGCAAAAGAAATTGATTTTGCGAAGTTTTTCGACAGAAAATGGATTCCGTCGAAGATTTTTGACGGAAAATGAATTCCGTCGAAAATGGATGAATAAAATAAATGCAAAAGAAATTGATTTTGCGAAGTTTTTTTGACGGATAACGGATTTCGTCGAAAATGGATGAATAAAATAAATGCAAAAGAAATTGATATTGTGAAGTTTTTTGAGGCAAAATGGATTCCGTCGAAGATTTTTGATGGAAAATGTATTCCGTCAAAAATGGATGAATTAAATTAATGCAATAGAAAATTATTTTGTGAAGTTTTTCGACGAAAAACGAATTTCTTCGAAAATGGATGAATAAAATAAATGCAAAAGAAATTGATTTTGGGAAGTTTTTTGACGGAAAATGGATTCCGTCGAAGATTTTTGACGGAAAATGGATTCCGTCGAAGATTTTTGACGGAAAATGAATTCCGTCGAAAATGGATGAATAAAATAAATGAAAAAAAAATTTGATTTTGTGATGTTTTTCAACGGAAATTGAATTCCGTCGAAATCAGGATGAATAAGATAAATGGAAAAGAAATTCATTTTGTGAAGTTTTTTGACGGAAAACGGATTCCGTCGAAAATGGATGAATAAAATAAATGCAAAAGAAATTGATTTTGTGTTGTTTTTCGAAGCAAAATGGATTCCGTTGAAGACGGGTGAATAAAATAAATGCAAAAGAAATTGATTATGTCGAAGATTTTTGACGGAAAATGGATTCCGTCGAAGATTTTTTACGGAAAATGAATTCCATCGAAAACGGATGAATAAAATAAATGCAAAATAAATTAATTTTGTGAAGTTTTTCGACGGAAAATGGATTCCGTAGAAGATTTTTGACGGAAAATGAATTCCGTCGAAAATGGATGAATAAAATAAATGCAAAAGAAATTGATTTTGTGAATTTTTTTTGACGAAAAACGGATTCCATCGAAAATGGATGAATAAAATAAATGCAAAAGAAATTGATTTTATGAAGTTTTTCGATTAAAAATGGATTCCGTCGAAGATTTTTGACGAAAAATGTATTCCGTCGAAAACGGATGAATAAAATAAATGCAAAAGAAATTGATTTTGTGAAGTTTTTCAATGGAAAACAAATTCCGTCGAAAACGGATGAATAAAATAAATGCAAAAGAAATTAATTTTGTGAAGTTTTTTGACGGAAAATGGATTCTGTAGAAGATTTTTGACTGAAAATGGATTCCGTCGATGATTTTTGACGGAAATGAATTCCATCGAAAACGGATGAATAAAATAAATGCAAAAGAAATCGATTTTGTGAAGTTTTTCGACGGAAAATGGATTGCGTCGAAGATTTTTGACGGAAAATGAATTCTGTCGAAAATGGATGAATAAAATAAATGCAAAAGAAATTGATTTTGAGAAGTTTTTCGACGGAAAACGGATTCCGTCGAAAATGGATGAATAAAATAAATGCAAAAGAAATTGATTTTGTGTTGTTTTTAGAATCAAAATGGGTTCCGTTGAAAACGGATGAATAAAATAAATGCAAATGAAATTGATTTTGTGAAGTTTTTCGACGAAAAAGGAAATCCGTCGAAGATTTTATACGGAAAACGAAATCCGTCAAAAATGGATGAATAAAATAAATAGGAAAAGAAATTGATTTTGTGAAGTTTTTCGACGGAAAACGAATTCCGTCGAAAATGGATGAATAAAATAAATGCAAAAGAAATTGATTTTGTGAAGTTTTTCGACGGAAAATGGATTACGTTAAAGTTTTTTGACGGAGAATGAATTCTGTCGAAAATGGATGAATAAAATAAACGAAAAAGTAATTGATTTTGTGAAGTTTTTCGACAGAAATGAATTCCGTCGAAAACGGATGAATAAGATAAATGGAAAAGAAATTCATTTTGTGAAGTTTTTTGACGGAAAACGGATTCCGTCGAAAATGGATGAATAAAATAAATGCAAAAGAAATTGATTTTGTGTTGTTTTTCGAAGGAAAATGGATTCCGTTGAAAACAGATGAATAAAATAAAGGGAAAATAAATTGATTTTGTGAAGTTTTTCGACTAAAAAGGAAATCAGTTCAAGATTTTTGACGGAAAATGAATTCCGTCGAAAAAGGGAATAAAATAAATTGGAAAAAAACTTGATTTTGTAAAGTTTTTCGAAGGAAAATGGATTCCGTCTAAAATGGATGAATAAAATAAATGAAAAAGAAATTGACTTTGTGAAGTTTTTTTGACGGAAAACGGATTCCGTCGAAAATGGATGAATAAAATAAATAAAAAAGAAATTGACATTGTGAAGTTTTTTGAAGCAAGATGGATTCCGTCGAAGATTTTTTATGGAAAATGTATTCCGTCGAAAATGGATGAATTAAATTAATGCAAAAGAAGATTATTTTGTGAAGTTTTCCGACGAAAAACGAATTCCATCGAAAATGGATGAATAAAATAAATGCAAAAGAATTGATTTTGTGAAGTTTTTCGACGGAAAATGGATTCCGTCGAAGATTTTTGACGGAAAATGGATTCCGTCGAAGATTTTTGACGGAAAATGAATTCCGTTGAAAATGGATGAATAAAATAAATGGAAAAGAAATTGATTTTGTGAAGTTTTTTGACGGAAAACGGATTCCGTCGAAAATGGATGAATAAAATAAATGCAAAAGAAATTGATTTTGTGTTGTTTTTCGAAGCAAAATGGATTCCGTTGAAGATTTTTTATGGAAAATGAATTCCATCGAAAACGGATGAATAAAATAAATGCAAAAGATATTGATTTTGTGAAGTTTTTCGTCGAAAAATGGATTCCGTCGAAGATTTTTGACGGAAAATGGATTCCGTCGAAAATGGTTGAATAAAATAAATGCAAAAGAAATTGATTTTGTGAAGTTTTTCGACGGAAAATGGATACCGTTGAAGATTTTTGACCAAAAATGGATTCCGTCGAAGATTTTTGACGGAAAATGATTTTCGTCGAAAATAGATGAATAAAATAAATGCAAAAGAAATTGATTTTGTGAAGTCTTTCGACGGAAAATGGATTCTGTCGAAGATTTTTGACGGAAAATGAATTCCGTCGAAAATGCATGAATAAAGTAAATGCAAAAGAAATTGATTTTGTGAAGTTTTTCGACGGAAAACGAATTCCGTCGAAAATGAATGAATAAAATAAAAGCAAAAGATATTGATTTTGTGAAGTTTTTCGACAAAAAATTGATTCCGTCGAAGATTTTTGACAGAAAATGTATTCCGTCGAAAATGGTTGAATTAAATTAATGCAAAATAAATTGATTTTGTGAAATTTTTTGACGGAAAACGAATTCCGTCGAAAATGGATGAATAAAATAAATGCAAAAGAAATTGATTTTGTGAAGTTTTTCGACGGAAAACGGATTCCGTGGAAGATTTTTGACGGAGAATGAATTCCGTCGAAAATGGATGAATAAAATAAATGAAAAAGTAATTGATTTTGTGAAGATTTTCGACGGAAATGAATTCCGTCGAAAACGGATGAAAAAGATAAATGGAAAAGAAATTCATTTTGTGAAGTTTTTCGATGGAAAACGGATTCCGTCGAAAATGGGTGAATAAAATAAATGCAAAAGAAATTGATTTTGTGAAGTTTCTCAACGGAAAATGGATTCCGTCGAAGATTTTTGACGGAAAATGAATTCCGTCGAAAATGAATGAATAAGATAAATGGAAAAGAAATTCATTTTGTGAATTTTTCGACGGAAAACGGATTCCGTCGAAAATGGATTAATTAAATACATGCAAAAGAAATTGATTTTGTGTTGTTTTTCGAAACAAAATGGATTCCGTTGAAAACAGGTGAATAAAATAAATGCTAAAGAAATTGATTCCGTCGAAGATTTTTGACGGAAAATGGATCCCGTCGAAGATTTTTTATGGAAAATGAATTCCATCGAAAACGGCTGATTAAAATAAATGCAAAAGAAATTGATTTTGTGAACTTTTTTGACGGAAAATGGATTCCGTCGAAGATTTTTGACGGAAAATGAATTCCGTCGAAAATGGATGAATAAAATAAATGCAAAAGAAATTGATTTTATGAAGTTTTTTGACGAAAAACGGATTCCTCGAAAATGGATGAATAAAATAAATGCAAAAGAAATTGATTTTATGAAGTTTTTCGATTAAAAATGGATTCCGTCGAAGATTTTTGACGAAAAATGTATTCCTTCAAAAACGCATGAATAAAATAAATGCTAAAGAAATTGATTTTGTGAAGTTTTTCAACGATAAACAAATTCCGTCGCAAATGGATGAATAAAATAAATGCAAAAGAAATAGATTTTGTGAAGTTTTTCGACAGAAAATGGATTCCGTTGAAGATTTTTGACGGAAAATGAATTCCGTCGAAAATGGATGAATAAAATAAATGCAAAAGAAATTGATTTTGTGCAGTTTTTCGTCGAAAAACGGATTCCATCGAAAATGGATGAATAAAATAAATGCAAAAGAAATTGATTTTGTGAAGTTTTTCAATGGAAAACAAATTCCGTCGAAAACGGATGAATAAAATAGATGCAAAAGAAATTGATTTTGTGATGTTTTTTGACGGAAAATGGATTATGTAGAAGATTTTTGACTGAAAATGGATTCCGTCGATGATTTTTGACGGAAATGAATTCCATCGAAAACGGATGAATAAAATAAATGCAAAAGAAATCGATTTTGTGAAGTTTTTCGACGGAAAATGGATTGCGTCGAAGATTTTTGACGGAAAATGAATTCCATCGAAAATGGATGAATAAAATAAATGCAAAAGAAATTGATTTTGAGAAGTTTTTCGACGGAAAACGGATTCCGTCGAAAATGGATGAATAAAATAAATGCAAAAGAAATTGATTTTGTGTTGTTTTTAGAATCAAAATGGGTTCCGTTGAAAACGGATGAATAAAATAAATGCAAATGAAATTGATTTTGTGAAGTTTTTCGACGAAAAAGGAAATCCGTCGAAGATTTTATACGGAAAACGAAATCCGTCAAAAATGGATGAATAAAATAAATAGGAAAAGAAATTGATTTTGTGAAGTTTTTCGACGGAAAACGAATTCCGTCGAAAATGGATGAATAAAATAAATGCAAAAGAAATTGATTTTGTGAAGTTTTTCGACGGAAAATGGATTACGTTAAAGTTTTTTGACGGAGAATGAATTCTGTCGAAAATGGATGAATAAAATAAACGAAAAAGTAATTGATTTTGTGAAGTTTTTCGACAGAAATGAATTCCGTCGAAAACGGATGAATAAGATAAATGGAAAAGAAATTCATTTTGTGAAGTTTTTTGACGGAAAACGGATTCCGTCGAAAATGGATGAATAAAATAAATGCAAAAGAAATTGATTTTGTGTTGTTTTTCAATGGAAAATGGATTCCGTTGAAAACAGATGAACAAAATAAATGGAAAAGAAATTGATTTTGTGAAGTTTTTCGACTGAAAAGGAAATCAGTTCAAGATTTTTGACGGAAAATGAATTCCGTCGAAAAAGGGAATAAAATAAATTGGAAAAAAACTTGATTTTGTAAAGTTTTTCGAAGGAAAATGGATTCCGTCTAAAATGGATGAATAAAATAAATGCAAAAGAAATTGACTTTGTGAAGTTTTTTTGACGGAAAACGGATTCCGTCGAAAATGGATGAATAAAATAAATAAAAAAGAAATTGACATTGTGAAGTTTTTTGAAGCAAGATGGATTCCGTCGAAGATTTTTTATGGAAAATGTATTCCGTCGAAAATGGATGAATTAAATTAATGCAAAAGAAGATTATTTTGTGAAGTTTTTCGACGAAAAACGAATTCCATCGAAAATGGATGAATAAAATAAATGCAAAAGAATTGATTTTGTGAAGTTTTTCGACGGAAAATGGATTCCGTCGAAGATTTTTGACGGAAAATGGATTCCGTCGAAGATTTTTGACGGAAAATGAATTCCGTTGAAAATGGATGAATAAGATAATTGGAAAAGAAATTCATTTTGTGAAGTTTTTCGACGGAAAACGGATTCCGTCGAAAATGGATTAATTAAATACATGCAAAAGAAATTGATTTTGTGAAGTTTTTCGACGGAAAATGGATTCCGTCGAAGATTTTTTATGGAAAATGAATTCCGTCGAAAACGGATGAATAAAATAAATGCAAAAGATATTGATTTTGTAACTTTTTTGACGGAAAATGGATTCCGTCGAAAATGGTTGAATAAAATAAATGCAAAAGAAATTGATTTTTTGAAGTTTTTCGACGGAAAATGGATACCGTTGAAGATTTTTGACCAAAAATGGATTCCGTCGAAGATTTTTGACGGAAAATGATTTTCGTCGAAAATAGATGAATAAAATAAATGCAAAAGAAATTGATTTTGTGAAGTCTTTCGACGGAAAATGGATTCTGTCGAAGATTTTTGACGGAAAATGAATTCCGTCGAAAATGCATGAATAAAGTAAATGCAAAAGAAATTGATTTTGTGAAGTTTTTCGACGGAAAACGAATTCCGTCGAAAATGAATGAATGAAATAAAAGCAAAAGATATTGATTTTGTGAAGTTTTTCGACAAAAAATTGATTCCGTCGAAGATTTTTGACAGAAAATGTATTCCGTCGAAAATGGTTGAATTAAATTAATGCAAAATAAATTGATTTTGTGAAATTTTTTGACGGAAAACGAATTCCGTCGAAAATGGATGAATAAAATAAATGCAAAAGAAATTGATTTTGTGAAGTTTTTCGACGGAAAACGGATTCCGTGGAAGATTTTTGACGGAGAATGAATTCCGTCGAAAATGGATGAATAAAATAAATGAAAAAGTAATTGATTTTGTGAAGATTTTCGACGGAAATGAATTCCGTCGAAAACGGATGAAAAAGATAAATGGAAAAGAAATTCATTTTGTGAAGTTTTTCGATGGAAAACGGATTCCGTCGAAAATGGGTGAATAAAATAAATGGAAAAGAATTGATTTTGTGAAGTTTTTCAACGGAAAATGGATTCCGTCGAAGATTTTTGACGGAAAATGGATTCCGTCGAAGATTTTTGACGGAAAATGAATTCCGTCGAAAACGAATGAATAAGATAAATGGAAAAGAAATTCATTTTGTGAATTTTTCGACGGAAAACGGATTCCGTCGAAAATGGATTAATTAAATACATGCAAAAGAAATTGATTTTGTGTTGTTTTTCGAAACAAAATGGATTCCGTTGAAAACAGGTGAATAAAATAAATGCTAAAGAAATTGATTCCGTCGAAGATTTTTGACGGAAAATGGATCCCGTCGAAGATTTTTTATGGAAAATGAATTCCATCGAAAACGGCTGATTAAAATAAATGCAAAAGAAATTGATTTTGTGAACTTTTTTGACGGAAAATGGATTCCGTCGAAGATTTTTGACGGAAAATGAATTCCGTCGAAAATGGATGAATAAAATAAATGCAAAAGAAATTGATTTTATGAAGTTTTTTGACGAAAAACGGATTCCTCGAAAATGGATGAATAAAATAAATGCAAAAGAAATTGATTTTATGAAGTTTTTCGATTAAAAATGGATTCCGTCGAAGATTTTTGACGAAAAATGTATTCCTTCAAAAACGCATGAATAAAATAAATGCTAAAGAAATTGATTTTGTGAAGTTTTTCAACGAAAAACAAATTCCGTCGAACGGATGAATAAAATAAATGCAAAAGAAATAGATTTTGTGAAGTTTTTCGACAGAAAATGGATTCCGTTGAAGATTTTTGACGGAAAATGAATTCCGTCGAAAATGGATGAATAAAATAAATGCAAAAGAAATTGATTTTGTGCAGTTTTTCGTCGAAAAACGGATTCCATCGAAAATGGATGAATAAAATAAATGCAAAAGAAATTGATTTTGTGTTGTTTTTCGATGGCAAATGGATTCCGTTGAAAACAGATGAATAAAATAAATGGAAAAAAATTGATTTTGTGAAGTTTTTCGACGAAAAAAGGAAATCAGTTGAAGATTTTTGACGGAAAATGAATTCCGTCGAAAATGGATGAATAAAATAAATGCAAAAGAAATTGATTTTGTGAAGTTTTTCGACGGAAAACGGATTCCGTGGAAGATTTTTGACGGAGAATGAATTCCGTCGAAAATGGATGAATAAAATAAATGAAAAAGTAATTGATTTTGTGAAGATTTTCGACGGAAATGAATTCCGTCGAAAACGGATGAAAAAGATAAATGGAAAAGAAATTCATTTTGTGAAGTTTTTCGATGGAAAATGGATTCCGTCGAAAACTGATGAATAAAATAAATGCAAAAGAAATTGATTTTGTGAAGTTTTTCAACGGAAAATGGATTCCGTCGAAGATTTTTGACGGAAAATGGATTCCGTCGAAGATTTTTGACGGAAAATGAATTCCGTCGAAAACGAATGAATAAGATAAATGGAAAAGAAATTCATTTTGTGAATTTTTCGACGGAAAACGGATTTCGTCGAAAATGGATTAATTAAATACATGCAAAAGAAATTGATTTTGTGTTGTTTTTCGAAACAAAATGGATTCCGTTGAAAACAGGTGAATAAAATAAATGCTAAAGAAATTGATTCCGTCGAAGATTTTTGACGGAAAATGGATCCCGTCGAAGATTTTTTATGGAAAATGAATTCCATCGAAAACGGCTGATTAAAATAAATGCAAAAGAAATTGATTTTGTGAACTTTTTTGACGGAAAATGGATTCCGTCGAAGATTTTTGACGGAAAATGAATTCCGTCGAAAATGGATGAATAAAATAAATGCAAAAGAAATTGATTTTATGAAGTTTTTTGACGAAAAACGGATTCCTCGAAAATGGATGAATAAAATAAATGCAAAAGAAATTGATTTTATGAAGTTTTTCGATTAAAAATGGATTCCGTCGAACATTTTTGACGAAAAATGTATTCCTTCAAAAACGCATGAATAAAATAAATGCTAAAGAAATTGATTTTGTGAAGTTTTTCAACGAAAAACAAATTCCGTCGAACGGATGAATAAAATAAATGCAAAAGAAATAGATTTTGTGAAGTTTTTCGACAGAAAATGGATTCCGTTGAAGATTTTTGACGGAAAATGAATTCCGTCGAAAATGGATGAATAAAATAAATGCAAAAGAAATTGATTTTGTGCAGTTTTTCGTCGAAAAACGGATTCCATCGAAAATGGATGAATAAAATAAATGCAAAAGAAATTGATTTTGTGTTGTTTTTCGATGGCAAATGGATTCCGTTGAAAACAGATGAATATAATAAATGGAAAAAAATTGATTTTGGGAAGTTTTTCGACGAAAAAGGAAATCAGTTGAAGATTTTTGACGGAAAATGGATTCCGTCGAAAATGGATGAATAAAATAAATGCAAATGAAATTGATTTTGTGAAGTTTTTCGACGAAAAAGGAAATCCATCGAAGATTTTTTACGGCAAACGAAATCCGTCGAAAATGGATGAATAAAATAAATAGGAAAAGAAATTGATTTTGTGAAGTTTTTCGACAGAAAATGAATTCCGTCGAAAATGGATGAATAAAATAAATGCAAAAGAAATTGATTTTGTGAAGTTTTTCGACGGAAAATGGATTCCGTCGAAGATTTTTGACGGAGAATGAATTTCGTCGAAAATGGATGAATAAAATAAATGAAAAAGTAATTGATTTTGTGAAGTTTTTCGACGGGAATGAATGCCGTCGAAAACGGATGAATAAGATAAATGGAAAAGAAATTCATTTTGTGAAGTTTTTGGACGGAAAACGGATTCTGTCGAAAATGTGTGAATAAAATAAATGCAAAAGAAATTGATTTTGTGTTGTTTTTCGATGGAAAATGGATTCCGTTGAAAACGGATGATTAAAATAAATGGAAAAGAAATTGATTTTGTGAAGTTTTTCGACGAAAAAGGAAATCAGTCGAAGATTTTTGACGGAAAATGAATTCCGTCGAAAACGAATGAATAAAATAAATTGGAAAAAAATTTGATTTTGTAAAGTTTTTCGAAGGAAAGTGGATTCCATCGAAAATGGATGAATAAAATAAATGCAAAAAAAATTGATTTTGTGAAGTTTTTGTGACGGAAAACGGATTCCGTCGAAAATGGATGAATAAAATAAATACAAAAGAAATTGATATTGTGAAGTTTTTTGAAGCCAAATGGATTCCGTCGAAGATTTTTGATGGAAAATGTATTCCGTCGAAAATGGATGAATTAAATTAATGCAAAAGAAAATTATTTTGTGAAGTTTTTCGACGAAAAACGAATTCCGTCGAAAATGGATGAATAAAATAAATGCAAAAGAAATTGAATTTGTGAAGTTTTTCGACGGAAAATGGATTCCGTCGAAAACTGATGAATTCCATCGAAAATGGATGAATAAAATAAATGCAAAAGAAATTGATTTTGTGAAGTTTTTCGATGGAAAATGAATTCCGTCGAAAACGGATTAATAAGATAAATGGAAAAGAAATTCATTTTGTGAAGTTTTTTGACGGAAAACGGATTCCGTCGAAAATGGATGAATAAAATAAATGCAAAAGAAATTGATTTTGTGAAGTTTTTTGAAGCAAAATGGATTCCGTCGAAGATTTTTGATGGAAAATGTATTCCGTCGAAAATGGATGAATTAAATTAATGCAAAAGAAATTTATTTTGTAAAGTTTTGCGACGAAAAATGAATTCCGTCGAAGATGGATGAATAAAATAAATGCAAAAGAAATTGATTTTGTGAATATTTTCGACGGAAAATGGATTCCGTAGAAGATTTTGGACGGAAAATGGATTCCGTCGAAGATTTTTGACGGAAAATGAATTCCGTCGAAAATGGATGAATAAAATAAATGAAAAAGAAATTGATTTTGTGAAGTTTTTCGACGGAAAATGAATTCCGTTGAAAACGGATGAATATGATAATTGGAAAAGAAATTCATTTTTTGACGTAAAATGAATTCCGTCGAAAATGGTTGAATAAAATAAATGCCAAAGAAATTGATTTTGTGTTGTTTTTCGAAGGAAAATGGATTCCGTTGAAGACGGGTGATTAAAATAAATGGAAAAGAAATTGGTTTTGTGAAGTTTTTAGACAGAAAATGGATTCGGTCGAAGATTTTTGACGGAAAATGTATTCCGTCGAAAATGGATGATTAAAATAAATGGAAAATAAATTGATTTTGTAAAGTTTTTCGAAGGAAAATGGATTCCGTCAAAAATGGAAGAATAAAATAAATGCCAAAAAATTGATTTTACGAAGTTTTTCGACGGAAAAAGAATTTCGTCGAAAACGGATTAATAAAATAAATGCAAAAGAAATTGATTTTTTGAAGTTTTTCGACGGAAAATGGATTCCGTAGAAGATTTTTGATGGAAAATGGATTCCGTCGAAGATTTTTGACGGAAAATGAATTCCATCGAAAACAGATGAATAAAATAAATGCAAAAGAAATTGAATTGTGAAGTTTTTCGACGGAAAATGGATTCCGTCGAAGATTTTTGACGGGAAATGAATTCTGTCGAAAATGGATGAATAAAATAAATGGAAAAGAATTTTTTATTGTGTAATTTTTCGATGGAAAACGGATTCCGTCGAAAATGGATGAATAAAATAAATGCAAAAGATATTGATTTTGTGAAGTTTTTCGACGGAAAATGGATTCCGTCGAAGATTTTTTACGGAAAATGTATTCCGTCAAAAATGGATGAATTAAATTAATGCAAAATAAATTTATTTTGTGAAGTTTTTCGACGGAAAATGAATTCCGTCGAAAATGGATGATTAAAATAAATGCAAAAGAAATTGATTTTGCGAAGTTTTTCTACGGAAAATGGATTCCGTCAAAGTTTTTTGACGGAAAATGAATTCCGTCGAAAAAGGATGAATAAAATAAATGAAAAAGAAATTGATTTTGTGAAGTTTTTCGAAGGAAAATGAATTCCGTCGAAAAAGGATGAATAATATAAATGGAAAAGAAATTCATTTTGTGAAGTTTTTTGACGGAAAACAGATTCCGTCGAAAACGGATGAATAAAATAAATGCAAAAGAAATTGATTTTGTGTTGTTTTTCGAAAGAAAATGGATTCCGTTGAAAACGGATGAATAAAATAAATGGAAAAAAATTGATTTTGTGAAGTTTTTCGACGAAAAAGGAAATCAGTCGGAGATTTTTGACGGAAAATGAATTGCGTCGAAAACGGATGAATAAAATAAATTGGAAGATAATTTGATTTTGAAAAGTTTTTCGAAATAAAATGGATTCCGTCGAAAATGGATGAATAAAATAAATGCAAAAGAAATTGGTTTTCTGAAGTTTTTCGACGCAAAGTGGATTCCGTCGAAGATTTTTGATGAAAAATGAATTCCGTCGAAAATGGATGAATAAAATAAATGCAAAAGAAATTGATTTTGTGATGTTTTTCTACGGAAAATGGATTCCATCGAAGATTTTGGACGGAAAATGTATTCCGTCGAAAACGGATGAATCAAATAAATGCAAAAGAAATTGATTTTGTGAAGTGTTTCGACGGAAAATGGATTCCGTCGAAGATTTTTGACGGAAAATGAATTCCGTCGAAAATGGATGAATAAAATAAATGCAAAAGAAATTGATTTTGTGAAGTTTTTCGACGGAAAATGGATTCCCTCGAAGATTTTTGACGGAAAATGAATTCCGTCGAAAATGGATAAATGAAATAAATGAAAAAGAAATTGATTTTGTAAGTTTTTCGACGGAAAATGAATTTCGTCGAAAATGGATGAATAAGATAAATGGAAAAGAAATTCATTTTGGGAAGTTTTTTGACGGAAAACGGATTCCGTCGAAAACGGATGAATAAAATAAATGCAAAAGAAATTGATTTTGTGAAGTTTTTCGACGAAAAAGGAAATCCGTCGAAGATTTTTGACGTTAAAGGAATTCCGTCAAAAATGGATGAATAAAATAAATTTGAAAAGAAATTGTTTTTATAAAGTTTTTTGACGGAAAATGGATTCCGTCGAAAATGGATGAAAAAAACAAATGCAAAAGAAATTGTTTTTGTGAAGTTTTTCGACGGAAAACAAATTCCGTCGAAAACGGATGAATAAAATAAATGCAAAAGAAATTTATTTTGTGAATTTTTTCGACGGAAAACGAATTCCGTCGAAAATGGATTAATAAAATAAATGCAAAAGAAATTGATTTTGTCAAGTTTTTCGACGGAAAATGGATTCCATCGATGATTTTTGACGGAAAAATAATTCCGTCGAAAATGGATAAATAAAATAAATGAAAAAGAAATTGATTTTGTGAAGTTTTTCGACGGAAAATGAATTCCGTCGAAAACGGATGAATAAGTTGAATGCAAAAGAAATTGATTTTGTGTTGTTTTTTGAAGGAAAATGGATTCCGTTGAAAACGGATGAATAAAATAAATGCAAAAGAAATTGATTTTGTGAAGTTTTTCTACGGCAAACAAATTCCTTCGAAAACGGATGAATAAAATAAATGCAAAAGAAATTAATTTTGTGAAGTTTTTCGACGGAAAATGGATTCCATAGAAGATTTTTGACGGAAAATGGATTCTGTCCAAGATTTTTGACGGAAAATGAATTCCATCGAAAACGGATGAATAAAATAAATGCAAAAGAAATTGATTTTGTGAAGTTTTTCGACGGAAAATGGATTCCGTAGAAGATTTTGGACGGAAAATGAATTCCGTAGAAAATGGATGAATAAAATAAATGCAAAAGAAATTGATTTTGTGAAGTTTTTTTGACGGAAAACGGATTCCGTCGAAAATGAATGAATAAAATAAATGCAAAAGAAACTGATTTTGTGAATTTTTCGACGGAAAATGGATTCTGTCGAAGATTTTTGACGGAAAATGAATTCCGTCAAAAATGGATGAATAAAATAAATGCAAAAGAAATTAATTTTGTGATGTTATTTTGAAGGAAAACGGATTCCGTCGAAAATGGATGAATAAAATAAATGCAAAAGAAATTGATTTTGTGAAGTTTTTCGACGGAAAAAGAATTTCGTCGAAAACGGATTAATAAAATAAATGTAAAAGAAATTTATTTTTTAAAGTTTTTCGACGGAAAATGGATACCGTAGAAGATTTTTGACCAAAAATGGATTCCGTCGAAGATTTTTGACGGAAAATGAATTCCATCGAAAATAGATGAATAAAATAAATGCAAAAGAAATTGATTTTGTGAAGTTTTTCGACGGAAAATGGATTCCGTCGAAGATTTTTGACGGAAAATGAATTCCGTCGAAAATGCATGAACAAGATAAATGCAAAAGAAATTGATTTTGTGAAGTTTTTCGACGGAAAACGAATTCCGTCGAAAATGGATGAATAAAATAAAAGCAAAAGATATTGATTTTGTGAAGTTTTTCGACAAAAAATTGATTCCGCCGAAGATTTTTCACAGAAAATGTATTCCGTCGAAAATGGTTGAATTAAATTAATGCAAAATAAATTTATTTTGTGAAGTTTTTCGACGGAAAACGAATTCCGTCGAAAATGGATGAATAAAATAAATGCAAAAGAACTAGATTTTGTGAAGTTTTTCGACGGAAAATGGATTCCGTCAAAGATTTTTGACGGAAAATGAATTCCGTCGAAAATGGATGAATAAAATAAATGAAAAAGAAATTGATTTTGTGAAGTTTTTCGACGGAAAATGAATTCCGTCGAAAACGGATGAATAAGATAAATGGAAATGAAATTCATTTTGTGAAGTTTTTTGACGGAAAACAGATTCCGTCAAAAACGGATGAATAAAATAAATGCAAAAGAAATTGATTTTGTGTTATTTTTCGAAGGAAAATGGATTCCGTTGAAAATGGATGAATAAAGTAAATGGAAAAGAAATTGATTTTGTGAAGTTTTTAGACGGAAAATGTATTCTGTCGAAGATTTTTGACAGAAAATGAATTCTGTCGAAAATGGATGAATAAAATAAATGCAAAAGAAATTAATTTTGAGAAGTTTTTTTGACGGAAAATGGATTCCGTCGAAAATGGATGAATAAAATAAATGCTAAAGAAACCGATATTGTGAAATTTTTTGATGGAAAACGGATTCCGTTGAAAATGGATGAATAAAATAAATGCAAAAGAAATTGATTTTATGAAGTTTTTCGACGCAAAATGGATTCCGTCGAAGATTTTTGACGAAAAATGGATTCCGTCGAAAACGGATGAATAAAATAAATGCAAAAGAAATTGCTTTTGTGAAGTTTTTCGATGGAAAATGGATTCTGTAGAAGATTTTTGACGGAAAATGAATTCCGTCGAAAATGGATGAATAAAATAAATGCAAAAGAAATTGATTTTGTGAATTTTTTTGACGGAAAACGGATTCTGTCGAAAATGGATGAATAAAATAAATGAAAAAAGAAATTGATTTTGTGTTGTTTTTCGAAGGAAAATGGATTCCGTCGAAAACAGATGAATAAAATAAATGCAAAAGAAATTGATTTTGTGAAGTTTTTCGACGGAAAAGGGATTATGTCGAAGATTTTTGACGGAAAATGAATTCCTTCGAAAATGGATGAATAAAATAAATGAAAAGAAATTAATTTTGTGAAGTTTTTTTTGACGGAAAACGGATTCCATCGAAAATGGATGAAAAAAATAAATGCAAAAGAAATTGATATTGTAAAATTTTATGATGGAAAACGGATTCAGTCAAAAATGGATGAATAAAACAAATGCAAAAGAAATTGATTTTATGAGGTTTTTCGACGAAAAATGGACTCCGTCGAAGATTTTTGACGAAAAATGTATTCCGTCGAAAACGGAAGAATAAAATAAATGCAAAAGAAATTGATTTTGTGAAGTTTTTCGACGGAAAACAAATTCCATCGAAAATGGATGAATAAAATAAATGCAAAAGAAATTAATTTTGTGAAGTTTTTCGACGAAAAATGGATTCCGTCGAAGATTTTTGAAGGAAAATTAATTCCTTCGAAAATGGATGAATAAAATAAATGCAAAAGAAATCGATTTTGTGAAGTTTTTCGACGGAAAACGGATTCGACGAAAAAGGATGAATAAAATAAATGCAAAAGAAAATGATTTTGTATTGTTTTTCGAAGCAAAATGGATTCCGTTGAATACGGATGCATAAAATAAATGCAAATGAAATTGATTTTGTGAAGTTTTTCGACGAAAAAGGAAATCCGTCGAAGATTTTTTACGGAAAACGAAATCCGTCAAAAATGGATGAATAAAATAAATGCAAAAGAAATTAATTTTGTGAAGTTATTTTGACGGAAATCGGATTCCGTCGAAAAGGGATGAATAAAATAAATGCAAAAGAAATTGATATTGTGAATTTTTTTGATGGAAAACGGATTCCGTCGAAAAAGGAAGAATAAAATAAATGCAAAAGAAATTATTTTTGACGAAAAATGTATTCCGTCGAAAATGGATGAATAAAATAAATGCAAAAGAAATTGATTTTGTGAAGTTTTTCGACGGAAAAAGAATTTCGTCGAAAATGGATTAATAAAATAAATACAAAAGAAATTGATTTTTTGAAGTTTTTCGACGGAAAATGGATACCGTAGAAGATTTTTGACCAAAAATGGATTCCGTCGAAGATTTTTGACGGAAAATGAATTTCGTCGAAAATAGATGAATAAAATAAAAGTAAAAGAAATGAATTTTGTAAAGATTTTTGACGGAAAACGGATTCCGTCGAAAATGGATGAATAAAGTAAATGCAAAAGAAAAATGAATTCCGTCAAAAATGGATGAATAAAATAAATGCAAAAGATATTGATTTTGTGAAGTTTTTCGACAAAAAATTGATTCTGTCGAACATTTTTGACAGAAAATGCATTCCGTCGAAAATGGTTGAATTAAATTAATGCAAAATAAATTTATTTTGTGGAGTTTTTCGACGGAAAACGAATTCCGTCGAAAATGGATGAATAAAATAAATGCAAAAGAAATTGATTTTGTGAAGTTTTTCGAAGGAAAATAGATTCCGTCAAAGATTTTTGACGGAAAATGAATTCTCTCGAAAACGGATGAATAAAATAAATGCAAAAGAAATTGATTTTGTGAAGATTTTTGACGGAAAATGAATTCCGTCGAAAACGGACGAATAAGATAAATGGAAATGAAATTGATTTTGTGAAGTTTTTTGACGGAAAACAGATTCCGTCAAAAACGGATGAATAAAATAAATGCAAACGAAATTGATTTTGTGTTATTTTTCGAAGGAAAATGGATTCCGTTGAAAATGGATGAATAAAATAAATGGAAAAGAAATTGATTTTGTGAAGTTTTTCGACGAAAAAGGAAATCAGTCGAAGATTTTTGACGGAAAACGAATTCCGTCGATAACGGATGAATAAAATAAATTGGAAAATAATTTGATTTTGTAATGTTTTTCGAAGGAAAATGGATTCCATCGAAAACGGATGAATAAAATAAATGTAAAAGAAATTGATTTTGTGAAGTTTTTCGACGGAAAATGGATTCCGTCGAAGATTTTGGACGGAAAATGAATTCTGTCGAAAATGGATGAATAAAATAAATGCAAAAGAAATTAATTTTGAGAAGTTTTTTTGACGGAAAATGGATTCCGTCGAAAATGGATGAATAAAATAAACGCTAAAGAAATTGATATTGTGAAAATTTTTGATGGAAAACGGATTCCGTTGAAAATGGATGAATAAAATAAATGCAAAAGAAATTGCTTTTGTGAAGTTTTTCGACGAAAAATGGATTCCGTAGAAGATTTTTGACGGAAAATGAATTCCGTCGAAAATGGATGAATAAAATAAATGCAAAAGAAATTGATTTTGTGAAGTTTTTTGACGGAAAACGGATTCTGTCGAAAATGGATGAATAAAATAAATGCAAAAGAAATTGATTTTGTGAAGTTTTTCGACGAAAAAGGAAATCCGTCGAAGATTTTTGACGGAAAACGAATTCCGTCAAAAACGGATGAATAAAATAAATTGGAAAAGAAATTGATTTTGTGAAGTTTTTCGACGGAAAATGGATTCCGTCGAAAATGGATGAAAAAAATAAATGCAAAAGAAATTGATTTTGTGAAGTTTTTCAACGGAAAATGGATTCCGTCGAAGATTTTGGACGGAAAATGTATTCCGTCGAAAATGGATAAATAAAAGTAATGCAAAAGAAATTTATTTTGTGAAGTTTTTCGACGGAAAATGAATTCCGTCGAAAATGGATTATAAAATAAATGCAAAAGAAATTGATTTTGTGAAGTTTTTCGACGGAAAATGGATTCCATCGATGATTTTTGAGGGAAAATGAATTCCGTCGAATATGGATGAATAAAATAAATGAAAAAGAAATTGACTTTATGAAGTTTTTCGACGGAAAATGAATTCCGTCGAAAATGGATGAATAAGAAGAATGCAAAAGAAATTGATTTTGTGTTGTTTTTCGAAGGAAAATGGATTCCGTTGAAAATGATGAATAAAATAAATGCAAAAGAAATTGATTTTGTGAAGTTTTTCGACGGAAAACAAATTCCTTCGAAAACGGATGAATAAAATAAATGCAAAAGAAATTAATTTTGTGAAGTTTTTCGACGGAAAATGGATTCCCTAGAAGATTTTTGCTGGAAAATGGATTTCGTCGAAGATTTTTGACGGAAAATGAATTCCGTCGAAAACGGATGAATAAAATAAATGCAAAAGAAATTGATTTTGTGAAGTTTTTCGACGGAAAATGGATTATGTCGAAGATTTTTGACGGAAAATGAATTCCGTCGAAAATTGATAAATAAAATAAATGAAAAGAAATTAGTTTTGTGAAGTTTTTTTTGACGGAAAACGGATTCCGTCGAAAATGGATGAAAAAAATAAATGCAAAAGAAATTGATATTGTGAAATTTTTTGATGGAAAACGAATTCCGTCAAAAATGGATGAATAAAATAAATGCAAAAGAAAATAGTTTTGTGAAGTTTTTCAACGAAAAATGGATTCCGTAGAAGATTTTTGACCGAAAATGGTTTCCGTCGAAGATTTTTGACAAAAAATGAATTCCATCGAAAACGGATGAATAAAATAAATGCAAAAGAGATCGATTTTGTGAAGTTTTTCGACGGAAAATGGATTCCGTCGAAGATTTTTGAAGGAAAATGAATTCCGTCGAAAATGGATGAATAAAATAAATGGAAAAGAAATTGATTTTGTGAAGTTTTTCGACGGAAAACGGATTCGACGAAAAAGGATGAATGAAAAAATGCAAAAGAAATTAATTTTGTATTGTTTTTCGAAGCAAAATGGATTCCGTTGAAAACGGATGAATAAAATAAATGCAAATGAATTTGAAGTTGTGAAGTTTTTCGACGGAAAACAAAATCCGTCGAAGACTTTTTACAGAAAACGAAATCCGTCGAAAAGGAATGAATAAAATAAATAGGAAAAGTAATTGATTTTGTGAAGTTTTTTGACGGAAAACGGATTCCGTCGAAAATGGATGAGTAAAACAAATGCAAATGAAATTGATTTTGTGAAGTTTTTCGACGGAAAATGGATTCCATCGATGATTTTTGATGGAAAATGAATTCCGTCGAAAATGGATGAATAAATTAAATGAAAAAGAAATTGGTTTTGTGAAGTTTTTCGACGGAAAATGAATTCCGTCGAAAACGGATGAATAAGATAAATGGAAAAGAAATTCATTTTGTGAAGTTTTTTAATGGAAAACGGATTCCATCTAAAAAAGATGAATAAAATAAATTCAAAAGAAATTGATTTTGTGAATTTTTTCGACGCAAAAGAGTTTCCGTCGAAGATTTTTGACGGAAAACGAATTCCGTGAAAAAGGGATGAATAAAATAAATTGGAAAAGAAATTGATTTTGTTATGTTTTTCGTCGGAAAATGGATTCCGTCGAAAATGGATGAAAAAAATAAATGCAAAAGAAATTGATTTTGTGAAGTTTTTCGACGGAAAATGGATTCCGTCGAAGATTTTTGACGGAAAATGTATTCCGTCGAAAATGGAAAAATAAAAGTAATGCAAAAGAAATTTATTTTGTGAAGTTTTTCGACGGAAAATGAATTCCGTCGAAAATGGAATATAAAATAAATGAAAAAGAAATTGGTTTTGTGAAGTTTTTCGACGGAAAATGGATTCCGTCGAAAATGGATGAATAAAATAAATGAAAAAGAAATTGATTTTGTGAAGTTTTTCGACGGAAAATGAATTCCGTCGAAAATGGATGAATAAGAAGAATGCAAAAGAAATTGATTTTGTCTTGTTTTTCGAAGGAAAATGGATTCCGTTGAAAACGGATGAATAAAATAAATGCAAAAGAAATTGATTTTGTGAAGTTTTTCGACGGAAAACAAATTCCTTCGAAAATGGATGAATAAAATAAATGCAAAAGAAATTAATTTTGTGCAGTTTTTCGACGGAAAATGGATTCCGTAGAAGATTTTTGATGGAAAATGGATTCCGTCGAAGATTTTTGACGAAAAATGAATTTCGTCGAAAACGGATGAATAAAATAAATGCAAACGAAATTGATTTTATGAAGTTTTGTGACGAAAAATGGATTTCGTCGAAGATTTTTTACGGAAAATGAATTCCGTCGAAAATGGATGAATAAAATAAATGCAAAAGAAATTGATTTTGTGTTTTTTTCGAAGGAAAATGAATTCCGTTGAAAATGGATGAATAAAATAAATGGAAAAAAAATTGATTTTGTGAAGTTTTTCGACGAAAAAGGAAATCAGTCGAAGATTTTTGACGAAAACGAATTCCGTCGAAAACGGATGAATAAAATAAATTGGAAAATAATTTGATTATGTAAAGTTTTTCGAAGGAAAATGGATTCCGTCGAAAACGGATGAATAAAATAAATGCAAAAGAAATTGATTTTGTGAAGTCTTTCGACGGAAAATTAATTATGTCGAAGATTTTTGACGGAAAATGTAACAGCCCGTTGTACACCGGTATTGTTAACATTGATTATGATATTAAGCACAGTGATTGGGTTAATTAAATTACGGGCAACTTTTTTTTCTTTTATCATATTCCTTTTCATAACAATATCTTTTTCCGTAATCAATTAAAGCAACACTATAATTGTAAATGCAATTCGCGGAATCATACATTTTACTAACATCACTAATCTTTCTTTTTATTCAATTCATTTAAACTCACCATCTTACTCTCACGTTTTACCATGTGATAGTCCTTTACGTTAGCTACGCGTGGTTTCAAACCACGTACCATTTGGAGTTCTACCCACCAAGTTAAGCCCCTTTCTTTTAGTCTAGAAAAACCTGAATTTTCGAAAATTACACTGTGGTAATCGATTACCAGTGGGTGGTAATCGATTACCACCTGTAAAAAATGAGGCAGTAGCTAAATTTTGACATCCTCTGTTCTGGTAATCGATTACCAAGATTGGGTAATCGATTACCTCACTTGGTAATCGATTACCAATCCTCAGTAATCGATTACCAGTGTAGACAGAAGCATATTTTTCGTCCCCTGTTGCATGGTAATCGATTACCATGCTTGGGTAATCGATTACGATGCAGCAAAAGTGACAGATTACAGCATTTTCAGCCCAAAAAGGGTTGTGTAATCCATCCCTAACACCTTAGTACTCCACACAACACTTAAACACATCCTAATGTAGGCTCTAGGCCCTACCATCATGCATTTTCCTTAAATCATACATCATTTACAAAGTCCTCAATGTATTGGCCATTTTACAACAAATATGGACCATTTTACAACATAATCATCAAGACTTCAAGTGCAATGAATGTGGCAATGGACAAGTCCCATGCTCACTCAAAATATACAATTATCCATGTCATGAATAATAAGCAATAAACAAGACTTAGTACACAATCATGAACACTACCAAAAGCATGGAAATAACATCATGCAATATGTTCATGACCTAAGTCTCAAAATACTAATGACATGCTATGTGCAATCCATAGTCCTCCTCCAAAATGTCATGCAATCCCAATGCACCACATGCAAATCCACTGTCCACTAAGCGGGCTTCTTGCCCGAAGCTCCTCCCGGCTCATAGTGACCTGAAATGTGGTCCCCCAAACACGGGGTGAGATATAAAAATATATCTCAGTAAACCAATGGAGCTAGAGGCTCTCTCCACTCCATGGCTCACTCAATGTATAAATATGACATCATGTAATATGCAAGCAATACAATATCACCAACCAACTGGAGACAACCCGAGAACATCCACGCATGGATTCATGTTCAAGGACTCCATCATATAACTCCCGAGACAATCCTAGAGCCTCTCCCATGGTTGAGAAAACTCCATGGCCAACCCAACCGGAACTCCTCATGAGCCCAATCCGGCGGATGTCCCACGTTTGGCTCATCCTGGTGTCGCTCCCAGAGTCGACCCCATGGCATACCCAACTGGCACTCCGTCACGAAATGATCCAGCGGATGTCCAAACCCAACACACGTCAACTGGCCAGTGACCAAACAATTTTCACACAATCCAAGCAATATGCATACAAGCACATAATCACACAATGCCATAAACACATAATCCAACCACAACCTTCCACTAGGTGTGGTGGAGCACACAAGGGATTAAACCCAAGTTCCAAGGGTTTACCTCAATACGAGCAAATCCGTTCCAAACGTATGCTCCAAATCAACCTTTCACAATCACGTCCGTGTGAGGCACCCTACAACAATCATCAAATCCAAATTACACCAAACCTCAATTTTCATGAAAATTCCTCAAATTTTCCTAAGTTAAAAACCTAACTTTTTCACCAAAAATTATCATAGCATTTCTAGCTTACAAGCATGATTCTAAGGCCTTTTCATCTAATAGCATTTTTCCATTTGGGCTCTCTATCATCACACATCTAAAATTAAAGCTTAGAGCATAAATTCCTAGATCTACAAAATCGACCACAAAGATACCACAAATATACTCACAATCAAGTGTATGCTAACCACCAAGGCTTCACTAAGCCAAAGGAAGACCAAAGCTCCAACAAAACTCCAAGAACATCAATGGGTCGGATCTGTCTAGGCCAAAAAACGCAGCAAAGAGATGGATTCAAGGCTTGTAAGTGTCACCAATGGATCTAGAAGGTTGTTTACAATAGATTTCAACACCAAAATCAAGAGATTTGGTGAAGAATTGAGAAAATGGCAAGGAGATGAAGAAATGGGTTCTTTTTGGGTTCTTCACTTGCAGGGGGGTGCGCGCACGGGAAGAAAGAAAAAGGAAGGAAGGAAAGGAGAAAAAGGGTGGGAGGCTAAGTGACTTCGGTCACACGGGTCCCACACGCGATCTAACTTTAATCCCGATAAAAATTCCGATTATAAATTCTTAATCTACATATTTTTCCAGTCCATGACATATTTTTATTTCTCCAAAATATTGATAAAAATTTCACACCTATCGGTACACTCACACCACAGTATTTAACACTTAAAAATCACTATTCATCAATTTTTCCCAAATTTGCCTATTCACTCAATTTTCCGCCCTGATTCCATTTCCAGCATTATTTTTGTCATATGAAATCTCTAACTCGGTATTTATGCCTCAGAATACACGGCTGGTCAATTACCATTTTGCCCTTTTTGCCCATTTTGGCCATAATTCACGGATTTTCACTAATCCATCCATTCTAATTTCTCATTATAAAATTAAAATACACATTTAAATATTTGAGGTGTTATCGAAAATGAATTCCGCCTAAAATGGATAAATAAAATAAATGCAAAAGAAATTAATTTTGTGAAGTTTTTTTTGACGGAAAACGTATTCCGTCGAAAATGGATGAAAAAAATAAATGCAAAAGAAATTGATATTGTGAAATTTTTTGATGGAAAACGGATTCCGTAAAAAATGGATGAATAAAACAAAAGCAAAAGAAATTGATTTTATGAAGTTTTTCGACGAAAAATGGATTCTGTCGAAGATTTTTGACGAAATATGTATTTCGTCGAAAATGGAATAATAAAATAAATGCAAAAGAAATTGATTTTGTGAAGTTTTTCGACAGAAAACAAATTCCGTCGAAAATGGATGAATAAAATAAATGCAAAAGAAATTAGTTTTGTGAAGTTTTTCGACGGAAAATGGATTTCGTAGAAGATTTTTGACCGAAAATGGATTTCGTCGAAGATTTTTGACGGAAAATGAATTCCATCGAAAACGGATGAATAAAATAAATGCAAAAGAGATCGATTTTGTGAAGTTTTTCGACGGAAAATGGATTCCGTCGAAGATTTTTGAAGAAAAATGAATTCCGTCGAAAATGGTTGAATAAGATAAATGCAAAAGAAGTTGATTTTGTGAAGTTTTACGACGGAAAACGGATTCGATCGAAAATGGATGAATAAAATAAATGCAAAAGAAATTGATTTTGTGTTGTTTTTCGAAGCAAAATGGATTCCGTTGAAAACAGATGAATAAAATAAATGGAAATGAAATTGATTTTGTGAAGTTTTTCGACGAAAAAGGAAATCCGTCGAAGATTTTTTTACGGAAAACGAAATCCGTCGAAAACGGATGAATAAAATAAATAGGAAAAGTAATTGACTTTGTGAAGTTTTTCGACGGAAAACGGATTCCGTCGAAAATGGATGAGTAAAACAAATGCAAATGAAATTGATTTTGTGAAGTTTTTCGACGGAAAATGGATTCCATCGATGATTTTTGACGGAAAATGAATTCCGTCGAAAATGGATGAATAAAATAAATGAAAAAGAAAACGATTTTGTGAAGTTTTTCGACGGAAAATGAATTTCGTCGAAAATGGATGAATAAGATAAATGGAAAAGAAATTCATTTTGTGATGTTTTTTTTATGGAAAACGGACTTCGTCGAAAACGGATGAATAAAATAAATGCAAAAGAAATTGATTTTGTGAAGTTTTTCGACGAAAAAGGAAATCCGTCGAAGATTTTTGACGGAAAACGAATTCCGTCA
>JAVKPL010010570.1:0-45051 GCA_032173675.1 Gastrolobium villosum | reverse complement strand
TCAAAATTTTTTTTTTCAATTTTTCTCTGTTTTAAAAAAAAAATGAAAACAAGAAACAATAAAAGGATAAAAATGTTGGGTTGCCTCCCAACTAGCGCGTGTTTAACGTCCCGAGCCTGACGGTTACCTCATTTAAGTTGCAATTGAATGAAGGCGCAAAGCCACAACTTGTTTCACTACGGGTCCTCCATGGAAGAACTTCAATCTAGAGCCATTGACCTTGAAGGGTCTGTCGTCCTCCATGGAAGATATCTCCACAGTACCATATGGAAAGACCTTTTTAATCACAAAAGGTCCTGTCCACCTGGATTTCAACTTCCCTGGAAAAAGTTTCAATCGGGAATTATATAACAATACCTGCTGACCAGGCTCAAACTCCTTGTGTTTAAGTTTGCTATCATGATACTTCTTCGTTTTTTCTTTATAAATCCTAGAGCTTTCAAAGGCTGAATTCCTAAACTCATCAAGCTCTAATAGTTGAAACTTTCGTTTCTCAAGAGCTGCTGTGGCATCAAAGTTTAGGAATTTAATGGCCCAAAAGGCTCTATGTTCAAGCTCCACTGGTAAATGACAAGCTTTCCCGTACACAAGCTGATAGGGAGACATTCCTATCGGAGTTTTGTATGCAGTTCGGTATGCCCACAGTGCATCATCCAGTCTTTTTGACCAATCCTTTAGGGAAATACTGACAGTCTTTTCCAGGATTCGCTTCAGTTCCCTATTGGAAACTTCCACTTGGCCACTTGTCTGTGGATGATAAGGTGTAGCGACCTTATGCTTGACACCATATTTTGTTAACAGATTTTCAAACTGCTTATTGCAAAAATGAGAGCCTCCATCACTTATGATTGCTCTTGGCACTCCAAATCTGGTAAAGATATTCTTTCTTAGGAAGTTTACAACCACCTTCGCATCATTAGTAGGAAGAGCTGTTGCCTCAACCCACTTAGAAACGTAATCCACAGCTACCAGAATGTATTGGTTGGAATATGAAGATGGAAATGGTCCCATGAAATCAATCCCCCATAAATCAAATAATTCCACCTCCATAATAGTGTTTAGAGGCATTTCATCTTTCCGGGAAATGTTCCCTGTCTTTTGGCATCTTTCGCATTTTTCCACATACTCTCTGGCATCTTTGAAAAGAGTAGGCCAGTAATACCCACTTTGCAATACCTTTTGTGCAGTTCTATTTCCACCAAAATGACCACCATAATCAGAATTGTGACAATGCCATAAAATTTCCTTGATTTCCAATTCTGATACACATCTTCTCAAGATTCCATCAGCACATTGGAAATACAGGAATGGATCATCCCATACATACCTCCTGGCATCATGTAAGAACTTTTTCACTTGTTGCTTTGTGAGATCAGGAGGTACTTTCTTGATGACCTTAAAATTAACAAAATCAGCAAACCATGGTTCCATATGTAGTGCAAAAATTGGTTCTTCAGATAATTTCACAGATATTGCAAGGACTTGTTCATCCGGAAAATAATCGTTGATCTCTAAAGCAGGATCATCTTGTAAGGTCTTCTCTCGGATTCTGGATAAGTGATCCGCAACCTTATTTTCCATTCCTGACTTGTCTTTGATCTCTAAATCAAACTCTTGAAATAACAACATCCACCTTAACAGCCGTGGTTTTGCATTTTGTTTAGAGATCAAATACTTTATTGCTGCGTGATCAGTAAAAATGATGGTCTTGGCACCAAGGAGATATGGTCTAAATTTATCAAGTGCATAGACCACAGCGAGCATCTCCTTCTCTGTTGTTGCATAATTTACCTGTGCTTCATTCAGCACTTTGCTAGCATAATAGATTACGTGCAACAGTTTGTTTCTTCGTTGGCCAAGAACAGCACCAATAGCTAGATCACTAGCATCGCACATCAACTCAAATGGCATACTCCAATCAGGTGAAACCAAGACAGGAGCAGTAGTGAGTTTTTCCTTTAATAAATTAAAGGCCTTGAGACATGCATCGTCAAAAACGAACTCATTATCTTTCATGAGAAGTTGACTTAGGGGCTTGGCAATTTTTGAGAAGTCTTTGATGAATCTTCTATAAAAGCCAGCATGACCAAGGAAACTCCTCACTCCATTAACATTAATTGGAGGAGGTAGTTTTTCAATGAGCATTAGTTTTGCTCTATCAACTTCTATACCTTCCTTAGAAATTTTGTGTCCAAGCACAATGCCTTCTTGGACCATGAAATGACATTTTTCCCAGTTAAGGACCAGATTTGTCTCCTGACATCTTTTTAGTACTTTAGATAAATTGCCTAAGCAATCATCAAAGCAAGAGCCAAATACTGAAAAGTCATCCATGAATACTTCTAAGAATTTTTCTACCATATCTGAGAAGATTGATAACATGCACCTTTGAAAAGTAGCAGGTGCATTGCACAATCCAAACGGCATTCTCCTATAGGCAAAAACGCCAAAAGGACAAGTGAATGCTGTCTTTTCTTGATCTTCTGGAGTCACTGCAATTTGATTATAACCACTGTACCCATCAAGGAAACAATAATATGAATGACCTGCTAACCTTTCCAGCATTTGATCCACAAAAGGGAGAGGAAAATGATCCTTCCTAGTTGCTTCATTAAGCCGTCTGTAGTCAACACACATTCTCCATCCAGTAATTGTCCTGGTAGAGATTAATTCATCCTTATCGTTCTTTACCACAGTAACACCTCCTTTCTTTGGTACAGTTTGTACAGGACTCACCCATGCAGTATCTGATATTGAATAAATCATTCCAGCATCAAGAAGTTTAACTACTTCTTTTCTCACCACTTCTTTCATCATGGGGTTCAATCTCCTTTGAGGCTGCCTTACAGGTTTGATATCATTCTCCATGAGAATTTTATGCGTACAGAAGGAAGGGCTTATACCCTTAAGATCAGCCATGGACCATCCTAAAGCGGTCTTATGCTTTAAAAGAATTTCTTTCAGTTTCTTCTCATCATCAGCAGATAAACTGTTATTTATGATCACTGGATATGTTTCATTGTCACCCAGGAACATATACTTTAGGGCTGGAGGTAACTCCTTAAGATCAACTTTAGGAGCACCTATTTCCTTGTCAGAAGTCTTCTGTTCAAGCAATTCATTAGCAACTTTAATGTCTTCCTCAAAAGGGATATGATCTCTTTCTTGCAATTCAACAGTGAATTCTTGCAAGGGAGTTTCATCTTCATGCATCACTTCCTCTAAGACATTAATTTCAAAACAATCACTATCATCATCTGGTCTTTTTATTGCATCAAAGACATTGACAGTGATTGTGTCTTCATTCATCCTTAGCACCAGCTTTCCCTGTTCTACATCAATCATTGCACGGGCTGTGGCCAAGAAAGGTCTACCCAATATGAGAGGCATTTCATTCTCAACCTCCATATCAAGCACAATGAAATCAGCCGGAAAGATGAACTTGTCAATTTTTACCAGAACATCTTCGACTATTCCACTTGGTTTCCTCAAGGATCTATCAGCCAGCTGAAGAGAAACCATAGTAGGCTTCAATTCAGTGATCCCTAAAGCTTTACAAACAGATAAGGGCATCAGATTAATACTTGCCCCTAAATCACACAAAGCTTTGCCAATCTTTGTGTTTCCTATTTCAATTTCAATATTAAAGCTTCCAGGATCACGAAGTTTGGGAGGAAACTTCCTAGTAATAATAGCACTGCACTTCTCATTAAGTGCAACTGTTTGGCATTCCTGTAGCTTTTGCTTCCTGGAAAGGAGGTCTTTCATGAATTTGGCGTAGTTTGGCATATTAGCCAATGCTTCAGCGAACGGAATGTTCACATGTAATTTCTTGAAAAGATCAAGAAATCTGTCATAACTCTTGGCTTTTAATTCTGGCTTCAACCTTCCAGGATAAGGTGCCATTTTCAGCAGATACTCTTCACTGAGTTCAAATTTTTCTTTTGGAAGAGTAGCTGTCTCCTTCTCATCATCAGTTGGTTTCAATACCTCAGGAGATTCTTCTTTTTCTTTTTCAGGTTTCTCCTCTTGTTCAATCTTCTTTTCCTTCTCAATAGGTTTTGGTGGTGATGATACCACTTTCCCACTTCTAGTTGTAACTACCAAACAATCTTCCTTGGGGTTAGTGGTAGTGTTACCAGGAAAGGTACCTGGGGCTCTATCAGATAATTGTTGGGCTAGTTGACCAATCTGATATTCCAGGTTCTTGATTGAAGCTTTTGTATTTCTGGAATCAGCTCTGCTCTCCTCAATGAAAGCATTGGTACTTCTTTGATTAGCCTTACTTTCCTCAATGAAAGCATTGGTACTTCTTTGATTAGCCTTACTTTCCTCCATTAAAGCGTTAGTACTTTGTGCTAATGATCCGACTAAACGCTCCAGGTCAGAAGGCTCTTTTTTTGGAATAGGTGGTGGTTTTAGATAATTGTCTGATGTCATATCTAAACCAGTACCTTGATAACTTTTCCTCTGGTAATTATTACCACCAGCAGCATTATTTTGATTTCTTGAGAAATTTTGATTAGGGCGCTGATCATACCAAATACCATTTACCTGAAATTGCTGAGTAGAATCTGAGGACATCAATGTAGGACAAGTATTGGTATCATGATCTTCATGACAATACTCACAATCAAGGATAACTGCACTTGCTTGCACTTTGGAAAGTTGCATCCTTTCAAACTTCGCATTTAGATTGGACATTTGTTGGGACAACAACTTCTGTTCCGCCAGCATTGCACTATTATCATTGAGCGGCACTGCTTCCCTTTTTCCGGTCCTTATAGATGTTTCATTCTCGTTCTTAGCTAACTTGTCAATAAGATGATATGACTCAGAAGCCAGTTTGTCACCCAAAGAACCGCCTGCTGCAGTATTAATCACCAATTTTGTTTCTGGTAGACAACCATTGAAGAAGATTCTCACTTGGTCCCCTTGAGATAGGTTATAATGAGGAACCTTTCTCATGAGGGCCTTGAATCTATTCCAAGAAGCGCAGATGGTCTCTCCAAATTGTTGTTTGAAGGAGGTGATATCATTCACCATGTTGTTGTATTTCTCCATGGGGAAGAACTCTGCAAAGAATTTTTCAGATAAATTTTCCCAAGAGATGATGCTATCCGCAGGTTGTCTTTCCATCCAATCAAGAGCTTTTCCCTTAACAGAAAAAGGAAAAAGTCTTAATCGGATTGCATCATCAGAAACATGTGGAGGCTTTGTAGAGTCACAGATTCGTAAAAATCTGTCAATGAATCTGTGAGGATCTTCATTGTCCTCTCCTCCATACTTTTCTCTCTCGGCCAACTGAATGATGTTGGACTTGAGTTCCCATTGATTGTTCCCAAGTTCTGGTGGAACAATTCCAGCATTGGGCCTGTTGAAGACAGGCGTGAGGATGGTGTTCATCCTAGGATCAGCATTCTGATTAGGAGCAGCCATCTCTAGGGTTTCAGCTACTGGAATGGGAGTTGTCTGTGCCCTTTTTCTTTCCTTCTCTTTTTGAGCAATTCGTTCGCTTCTCCTGAGAAAAGCACTGCTTTGCATACAACTTCAGAGAAAAAATTAGTAGCACAGATTCAAAACAAAAATAAAATAAAATAAAATAACAACAATTTAATCTTTAAAATCAAGATTAATTGATTTAAGAAAAACACTCCCCGGCAACGGCGCCAAAAACTTGTTACGATCTCGGCAAGTGTACCGAATCGCGCAAGTAATACAGTGATAAATCACAGTTCGTATCCACAGAGAGTGTGTTTAAATCAATTAAAACTCTTTCTTTTAAGATTAAATATTTCAAAAGGGTTTTGACACGAATGTCAGGATTGTGTGAAAATTTGATTTGTAAATTTAAAAGACTTGTTTTTGGTTCTTTTTGAATAAGAATTGAAATAAGGGTTTAAATATATGAGAAAAGCGCTGTAGTAGGGAGCACTCACCAATGATCCCCACCTTTTACTCTGGATTAAGTTAAGTATTAATATATAAATCGTGAACTTAGATAATTATCAGATAAAAGTATCAATAGTTAATTCTCAATCCCTTGAGGAATTAACCCTTTAATCTCATATAGAACCCTAATTCCTTGAGGTGCCCTATATGAGATCAAGCATAACGATCGATAATTGAAACATCTACAATATGAATCATGTCTATGTCTAGATCATGTTCATACCGTCGTTCTATCCCCTTTCCGGATTAAAGACCTCAGATCCCTCTTGTTGGCCCTAATCCTCAGATTTATTATTACTTACTAGATTGATCGGATCTAATAATAACAATAACAATACGAACAGAATAGAACGAAATTCAAAAGATAAATATATTCATAAAAACTCAATCCATTGTATCAGGGGTTCACAAGGGTTCGTGACCCTAACTACAGCAAAAGAGGTTCTAGCCAACCATTATCATGGCTAGAATCCAAAATTCAATTGAAAAACAAAAACTAAAAGAACTACAGAAAGGTAGAAGAAGAGATCTCTCTCAGAACTTCCGCCTCCGAATGATCTCAGTTGTGTAGAATATCAGATGTGTCTCCTAGGGTTGCCTTATGCCCTTTTTATAACTTGAAAAATCCTCCTTTCCTCGCAACTGACAGCTGTCTTTCTCAATCCCACGCTTGGAGCGCAGGATCCACGCTCCAAGCGTGGAGCTTCTGCCATCTTTGCTTTCTCCACGCTCCAAGCGTGGAGTTCCACGCTTGCAGCGTGGACTCACTGTTCTGAAGTCTCCTCCCACGCTTCAAGCGTGGATTCCTACGCTTGGAGCGTGGGGCTTCTGTCTGATTCTTCTCCTTACTCCTTTATTTGTTATTTTCCTCCTGAAAACATGAAGAATTTGAGTGAGAGAGTGTCTGACAATTTTATTCAATAATTTCACCACATATACACTTTTATATACAGTTTTAGATCTGATTTTCTGCTGTTTTTGATCTATAAAAGTATATATGCTGGGAGCATATCATTTACACACCATCCGGGTAAACAATTCTGCCACCTTAACAGCTGTAAATTTTCGAGGTAAGGATCCAAAATGTGCCTGTTTGGAAAGCCTATCAACTACCACTAGAATGGTGTTGTAGCCATATGAAAGAGGCAGACCAATTATAAAATCCAGTGACAAGTCTTCCCAAATTCGTGAAGGAATGGGAATAGGTTGTAGTAGACCGGCAGGAGCTTGGGTGGAGTATTTGACTTGTTGGCACACTATACAAGACTTAACAAAGTCTTTTACAGCTCTCTTTAATCCATGCCAAGTAAAGCTGGCAGTGGTTCGAGCTATTGTTTTCTGGATTCCTGCATGTCCACTAGCCAAAGTAGAATGGTTTTCTTGAAGTACCTGATGAACTAGAGAAGAGCCAAGATCTAATAAGAGCTTTCCTTTACATAAAAGCAATCCTTCACGAATTTCCAAATCCAGATTGGACGATGGATCCTCTAATAGCTGCTGATATTTTCGTTTGAAAAAGTCACTGCTCTGATTTTCCTTTTTTAACTCCTCCAAGATATTGAAATGTACTACTGCCATGGTTTGAAGTGACCTCACAGAAGGATAGCGAGAGAGTGCATCAGCCACTCTATTTTCTTTCCCTGGTTTATATACTATAGAATATTGGAAACCAAGTAGTTTGGCAAGGTAGTATTGTTGTTCTGGAGTTTGAACCACCTGATCCAGCAAAGCACGCAAGCTTTTTTGGTCTGTGCGAATCAAGAACTTTCTTCCTAAGAGGTACTGTCTCCATTTCTTCACAGATTCAGTAATAGCATAAAGTTCTCGCACATATGCCGACGCCTTCTGCATTCTCAGTGTCAATTTCTTACTGAAATATGATATGGGATGCTCTTCTTGTAACAAAATAGCCCCTATACCCAGATCAGATGCATCTGTCTCGACTACAAAGTCCTGACTGAAGTTGGGAAGAGCAAGCACAGGAGCTGAAGACATTGCTAATTTGAGTTGATCAAAAGCCAGTTGAGCTGCTGCTGTCCAAAAGAAGGAGTCTTTCTTTAACAGATCAGTTAGTGGAGCAGCTATGGTAGCATATTTGCATACAAATCTTCTATAATACCCTGTGAGGCCTAAAAAACCCTGAGTTGTTTGAGGTTCTTTGGTACAGGCCATTCCATCATGGTATCTATTTTGCTACTATCCATACTGACTCCTTCAACCGAAACTATATGACCAAGATACTCCACCTTAGGTTGCCCAAATGAACATTTGCTCCTTTTGACATAGAATTGGTTAGTCTGTAATGTCATGAGGACCTGTTGTAAATGGTGCAAATGACTATCCATTGAAGCACTATAGATCAAAATGTCATCAAAAAACACAGCAACAAACTTTCGAAGAAAAGGCTGTAGTATCAAATTCATGGTTGCTTGAAATGTTGATGGAGCATTGGTCAACCCGAAAGGCATTACAAGAAATTCATAATGGCCTTGATGGGTTCGAAAAGCAGTCTTATGGATGTATGCAGAAGAAACCCGTATTTGATGATACCCAGCTCGTAAGTCCAACTTGGAAAAAAATTTGAGCTCCACCTAGCTCATCCATCAATTCATCTGCTGTGGGAATTGGAAATCTATCTCGGATAGTAATACTATTTAATACTCGATAGTCAATGCAAAAACGCAATGTCCCATTCTTCTTTTTGACTAAAAGAACAGGAGAAGAGAATGGACCGGAGCTGTGTCGAATGAATCCAGAATCCAACATCTGTTGCACTTGTTTCTCGATTTCACTCTTCTGAAAATGAGGATAACGATAGGGTCTCACATTGACAGGGGGTGCATTCGGTTGCAGATGTATGGCATGATCCAGTTGTCTATTGGGAGGCAACTCTTTAGGTTCTTGGAAAATGGAGTCAAATTGATGCAGTAGCAGCTGTACTTTAGGATCCAAAGTAGAAACAGGCACACTAACATTGGAATCTAGCAAAGTGAGTTGGTACAATGAAGCCACTTGATCAGAATTCTGAATTCTTCTGAATTGATTGAATGAAATTGGAGTGGAATGCTTGTCTCCTTGTAGTTTAATATTTGTTCCTTCCCATGTAAATTCCATGGTCAATTGCTGATAGTTCAACACTATAGGACCCAAGGCTTGCATCCATTGTACACCCAATACCATATCCGCTCCCTGGATTGGTAAAATGTAGAAATCGACCAAAAAGATGTGTTGTTGTATTTGAACTGGAACAGCCGAACACAGTCCCTCACATTTTAACATCTGGCCATTGCCCACCATTACATCAAATTGCTTATCTGTAGTCATTGGCAAATTGAGAGTAGATACCACTTTTGGCTGCAAAAAATTATGGGTGCTTCCCCCATCTACAAGCAATGCTAATTCGGACTTTCCAATATGGCAAGAGAAACGTAAAGTTTGAGGCATCAAAAAACCAGATAAGGCATGAAAACTTATGTGTGGTGAATCTGTATTAGGAATTTCTGATTCAAAATTGGGCTGGTGTGAGGGTTCTAAGGGTGGTGGTTCAGGTTCATGTAATTCATCATCAGGGACTATAAGGATATGAACTGAGGCTTTGCACTTATGGCCAACAAAGAACTTGTCTCCACAATAGAAACAAAGTTTCTTCTCTCTCCGTTCTTGAATTTCACTCTGGCTAAGGCGATGGGTGGGTTTCTGTGTTTGGGATTGAATTGTAGTAGGAAGAACAGGTTTAGGATTGGTTGTGTGAGTAGTAGGAGTAGGTAATAGGGGTGGGTAGGGGGAATGTAATTTGTGGTATGTGTTCTTGGATTGAAATTTGAGCTATTGGATTTTAGCTAAGGCTATAGCTTTGGTCAGGGTAGATGGTTGGAAATCTGAAACCTCATGCCGAATTTGGGTTTGTAATTCAGATATAAAGCAACTAAGGAGAAAAGATTCAGAAAGTCCACTTACCTTATTGGATAATGTCTCAAATTCGGTTTGGTAGTCCATTACCGATCCTTTTTGCATCAACTTAGCCAATTTCCCTTGATAATCTTCCAGCTCCATTGGTCCAAAACGAATCTGGAGGGATTGCAGAAATCCTTCCCAAGATGTGATGGACGTGTTCTGATGTAGCCATTTGTACCAAGCCAATGCTTTCCCATCGAAGTAAAAAGAAGCCACTCTCAACCGTTGATCTGTGACAATTTCATAGAAATCAAAGAACTGATTCACCTTAAAGATCCAATCCTGGGGATCATGTGAACCATCGTATCGAGGAACCTTGATGCGCAAGTTCTTGGCTGCTTGAAGCTCTTTCGAACCAGATGATTGGTGATGTGCAGAAGAAGAAGTGTGGGACGATTCATGGTCCCTGTAATGGTCGAAAATCGCATCCAATTTGCATGTAATTTCCATATACTGTCGTTGCATCTGTTCTTTGAGAACTTCAACATCAGATTGTGTTTGTTCCCACCGATCATTAACCGATTTAGAACGGGTTTCGGGTGCCATTGTTCAAGGAGATGAAAGCACCAATTGATAGGTTCAAGATCTATCAAGGAAGACGAAAGAAGTAGAAAGAGATGAGAAGGCAGAGAAGTAGCTTTTCTTATTTCTGAATGAATGAATGTTACAATCAAACTATCCTTTTTATAATCAAAGGATAACTGAATCATAAGAGATGCAACATGCACCGTAGGATGATGTAACAGAATCCTAACTAACTAACTAACTATATGTATTTACACAAGCAAGTCTATCATGCTGACTCCTCGTATCTCTTTGGCTTCTTGATTACTCTTTTGATTCTTCTTTCAGCAATGGAACTCTCCATCTCATCGGATGCATCCACATGCAAATCTGGTTCTCCTTCTTCATCGGCAGCTGTTATTTCTGTTGGCTTCATTGGGCCATGGCCGTGGGGCTCCTCTGTTGGGCTATTACACATTGGGCCCATATCAACTACCAAACATAGCATCAAGAAAATTAACCAACATTTTACAGTAATATCTTGACCTATCAAATAACATTTTGATAACATTTCCGAAAAACTCATTTTCCCGACATATTCAATCATGATTCCTGAGTAAAATAAAAAATTTCCTATCCCAAACTCCCCTTGACTCAATATTGTAAACATTGGTATCAACTTCCAAAGCATTAGCACATTCAGAATCCGTCAAATAAATAAATAAATAAATCTTTATATAGTTTCACGCAAATTTATTTTAAAAAAAAAGTATTGTACAAAAATTTATAAATTTGCCTGAGAGAATAGGTAAAAAAAAAAACAAAAAAAAAATTGCATTATGCATGGAGTACCTGAAATATGCATCAGCATCTCTTTTTGAAAACTTTGAAATCTCGAGATGATCCTGTTTATCACTCTGCCCCAACAAAATGTAACGCCGATCAAGAGAGGGCGTAAAGCCGTAAACGACGACGCCATCGGCTTCAACAACTTCAACCCGTGTCGTTTCAACTCCAACTCTCTTTAAAATTCCCAATCAGTTAAAAACAAAAAGAAAGAAACATTTTCAATCCATCCTCAAATTTCAAAGCAGAAAATGAAAATGGGAAGGATGCGTGTGTGTGTGTGTATACCTAATGATTTGAGGACGGAGAAGGCTGAGGAGGTAGCTGCAGCGAGAGAACCGGAAGCCGGGGATCAGCTCCTCCGTGACGGCGGCTCCGCCGACGAGGTGGCGGCGCTCGAGGACGGCGACGGAGGGGCCGGCGCGAGCCAAGTAAGCGGCGGCGATCAAGCCGTTATGGCCACCGCCGACGACGACCGCGTCCCATTTCTTCTTGTGCTTGAAAGCGACGGCGGTGCTTAAGCTTCTTCGCCACATCACTCACTCACTCCTCAGTGACACTGACAAAGCTACTCAGTACTCAGTTAATTAATAATTTTGGGTGTATTTTTTTAATTTTAAATGTTTTAATTTAACAGTGCACGCTTTTGGTCCCATGGTCTAGTGGTCAGGACATTGGACTCTGAATCCAGTAACCCGAGTTCAAATCTCGGTGGGACCTTTAATTTATTTCGTTTCTTTTCGAAATTTTATCATATCATATATATATTTTTTGGGTTTTATATCTATCATGTCACATGACACCAACAACTTTCCTACACACACAATATTTTGTGGGGCCCACACTTTCTAAAGCAAAATAAAAAATTAATGCACGCAAAACGAATCTCTATAACATTACACAATCATTTTTCCTACAACATAATTCTTATAAGACCCATATTTTTTTGGATGAAATATAGGAACATATTAATACAACGAAAGTTTATGCATAAAAAAAAGAGAAAGATCCATTAGTGGAAAGGAAAAGAAAGATACAAAATTATATATATGCATGTAAAAAAATATCACATAATGAATATGTGTGTGATATTTTATATCACTTATCTATCAAAATTATAAACAGTGATAATTAACAAGTAATAGATAACCAATATGCTCTAACTGCTTTATGTACTCTCTGCGGATATAATTTCACTTCTTTCAATGCATATAATGATCCAAAAACAGAAAGTGATTCTCATAGCAAAACTTATAATAGAATTGTAGCTTTATAAGACATAGTTATAAAAAAACATATATCCTTTGGGAGAGGTTTAAAGCCTTAATCCTAGACCCGCCCCGAATCAGATTAGTTGAAAAGCAATGAACCGATTGGAATTTCCAAAAAAAATTATATATATATATTCAAACAAAAAGATATTAAGATATGGTGAATATGATTTGGGGAAAACAAAAATTATTTTTTTTTTAATTTTTTTTTTGTAAATCTTTTTTTTTTAATTAAATTTTTAGTTTTAAGTAAAGACGGTCAAAATGGTAAAAACGTAAGTTTTACTGTTTTTACGTTTTTATATGGCGTTTCTACCAATTTTTACCAATGACAGTTTTTACTTGAGTTTTAACACGCACCACTCTAGTAAAAACGTAAAAACGTAAGTTTGTACGTTTTTACACTAGTTTTTGACAACAATGGTAGTAGGATTTAAATATTTTTATTCTTGGCCTCAAAAAATATAATGTTTATATAATTGTAATCATCTCACATTAGAAATATTTAATGGAAGTGTTGGGTCACTAGTTTAATCAATAAATTAATGGTTAAATTGGTTGAATCGAATAAATATGTAAAATAAAAATATAAAAATAAGGATTGAATTAGCAAGTTATATTTTTGTGTTATATTTATGCATCCATTCCCCTGTTAATTAAATATCTATTTAGTAAATAATTATATTCTTAATTATAGAACTGACATTTTCTCATTGCTCTAGTTAGCGGAATATTTATTTATAATTTAATATTTTTCATCTTATAGGAGATAATTTATAAAATTATTTCTTATATAAACATAAAAGTATGTGATGCCATATAAAGATAAGAGGGGGGAAAAGAAAATATAGGGCTCTCACATTTTTATATATGTGTAGGAAATAAAATTATCAGAAACACTAAACCCATTTCTTTATTAAATGTGTATGAATTGAAATAATTTAATTTTTTTATAAATTTAAATGAATTAATGTTTTTTCTCTAACCATTTATCTCTTTTGTCCGCTATTTGTGTAACACCCCTGTGTATACCCGGTTTGTTAACATGTCATCGTATTAAGCTACGCTTAATTAAAATACGGAATAACTTTTTCTTTAATTCAATTATAATGTCATTATACTTAGCCAAGTTGATTACTTAATCAATTTCATAAAATATCGCCTGTATGTAAATTGCAAGACAACTAACCGAAATACCTCATATATAAATATAAAGTAAATATCTAAAGTCACGGATCTACAACACGTAGTCCGGACAATATCCTGATACATTAATCAACTAATGTCTGAAAACATAAAGACAAGTCAATGTGGCATGGACAAACCTCATGCTCACCAAATAAGGCGACATAGCCCAACAATAGTGTAACAGCCCGTTGTACACCGGTATTGTTAACATTGATTATGATATTAAGCGCAGTTACAATCACAGTAATTGGGTTAATTAAATTACGGGCAACTTTTTTTCTTTTATCATATTCCTTTTCGTAACAATAACTTTTTCCGTAATCAATTAAAACAAAACTATAATTGTAAATGCCATTCGCGGAATCATACATTTTTCTAACCTCACAAATCTTTCTTTTTATTCAATTCATTTAAACTCATCATCTCACTCTCACATTTTACCATGTTATAGTCCTTTACATTAGCTACGCGTGGTTTCAAACCACGTACCATTTGGAGTTCTACACACCAAGTTAAGCCCCTTTCTTTTAGTCTAGAAAAACCTGTATTTTCAAAATTTTCACTGTGGTAATCGATTACCAGTGGGTGGTAATCGATTACCACCTGTAAAAAATGAGGCAGTAGCCAAAATTTGCATCCCCTGTTCTCTGGTAATCGATTACCAATCTTTGGTAATCGATTACTTCACATGGTAATCGATTACCAAGCCTCAGTAATCGATTACCAGTGGAGACAGTAGCATTTATTTCGTCCCCTGTTGCATGGTAATCGATTATCATGCTTGGGTAATCGATTACTATGCAGTAAAAGTGACAGATTACAGCATTTTCAACCCAAAAAGAGGTGTGTAATCCATCCCTAACACCTTAGTACTCCACACAACACTTAAACATACCCTAATGTAGGCTCTAGGCCCTTCCATCATGCATTTTCATTCAATCATGCATCATTTACAAAGTCCTCAATATAATGGCCATTTTACAACAAATATGGACCATTTTACAACATAATCATCAAGACTTCAAATGCAATGAATGTGGCAATGGACAAGTCCCATGCTCACTCAAAATATACAATTATCCATGGCATGAATACTAAACAATAAACAAGACTTAGAAAGTAATCATGAACACTACAAAAGCATGGAAATAACATCATGCAATATGTTCATGACCTAAGTCTCAAAACACTAATGTCATGCTATGTGCACTCCATAAACTCCTCCAAAATGCCATGCAAGCTCAATGCACCGCATGCCATCCGTTGTCCACTAAGCGGGCTTCTTGCCCGAAGCTCCTCCCGGCTCATAGTGCCCTGAAATGTGGTCCCCCAAACACGGGGTGAGATATACAAATATATCTCAGTAAACCAATGGAGCTAGAGGCTCTCTCCACTCCATGGCTCACTCAATGTGCAAATATAACATCATATAATATGCATGCAATACAATATCACCAACAACTGGAGACAAACCGAGAACATCCACAATTGGATTTATGTTCAAGGACTCCATCATATAACTCCTGAGACAATCCTGGCGCCTCTCCCATGGTTGAGAAGACTCCATGGCAAAACCCAACCGGAACTCCTCATGAGCCCTATCCGGCGGATGTCCCACGTTTGGCTCATCCTGGTGTCGCTCCCAGAGTCGACCCCACGGCATACCCAACTGGCATTCCCACACGGAATAAATCCAGCGGATGTCCAAACCCAACACACGTCAACTGGCCAGTGACCAAACAATTTTCACACAATTCAAGCAATATGGCATACAAGCACATAATCACACAATGCCATAAACACATAATCCAACCACAACCTTCCACTAGGTGTGGTGGAGCACACAAGGGATTAAACCCAAGTTCCAAGGGTTTACCTCAACACAAGCCAATCCTTTCCACACGTATGCTCCAAATCAACCTTTCACAATCACATCCGTGTGAGGCACCCTACAACGATCAACAATTCCAAATTACACCAAACCTCAATTTTCATGAAAATTCCTCAAATTTTCCTAAGTTAAAAACCTAACTTTTTCACCAAAAATTATCATAGCATTTCTAGCTTACAAGCATCATTCTAAGGCATTTTCATCTAATAGCATTTTTCCATTTGGACTCTCTATTATCACACATCTAAAATTAAATACTTAGAGCATAAATTCCTAGATCTACAAAATCAACCACAAAGATACCACAAATATACTTACAATCTAGTGTATGTTCACCACCAAGGCTTCACTAAGCCCAAGGAAGACCAAAAGCTCCCAAAAACTCCAAGAACCACAATGGTTCGGATCTGACTTCGCCCAAAAACGCAGCAAGGAGGTGGATTCAAGGCTAGGGAGTATCACCAATGGCTCTAGAAGGTTGTTTACAATAGATTTCAACACCAAAATCAAGTGATTTGGTGGAGAAATGAGGAAATGGCACAAGAGAGAAAAAATGGGTCCTTTGGTAGTGAAAATGGGGAACTCACGGGTGGGGGAAGAAGAAAAAGGGAAGGAAGGCGTGGGGACTGGGGAGGGTGTGGGGCCAAGTGGATTTTGGTCCCGCGGGTCCCACACGCGATCTAACTTTAATCCCGATAAAAATTCCGATCATAAATTCTTAATCTACATATTTTTCCAGTCCATGACATATTTTTATTTCCCCAAAATATTGATAAAAATTTCACACCTATCAGTACACTCACACCACAGTATTTAACACTTAAAAATCATTATTCATCAGTTTTTCCCAAATCTGCCTATTCACTCAATTTTTTGCCCTGATTCCATTTCCAGCGTTATTTTTGTCATATGAAATCTCTAACTCAATTTTCACGCCTCATAATACACGGCTGGTCAATTACCATTTTGCCCTTTTTGCCCATTTTGGCCATAATTCACGGATTTTCACTAATCCACCAATTTTCATTTCACATTATAATATAAAATACGCATTTAAATATATGAGGTGTTATATTCACCCCACCTTTTAGAAATTTTGTCCGCAAAATTAAATCATACCTGCTCGCTAACTCAGGATACAGCCGGAGAATCTCGTCCTCCCGCTCCCAAGTAGCCTCCTCAGGTGTGCGGCCTTCCCACTGAATCTTCAGCATGGGAATAATCTTACTTCTCAATCTCTTTTCACTGCAGTCCAATACTGCAATAGGACCAACGGGAGTCTTCAAGTTCTCCCTGATTTCAATATTATTCGGTATCACCACATGTGATTCATCCGGAACATAACGTCGCAACTGCGACACATGAAAGACATCATGTAAATTGGACAACTGAGGGGGTAAGGCAAGCTGATAGGCCACTAATCCGACCTTTTCATAATTTGATACGGTCCAATGAACCGTGGACTCAGCTTCCTCACACCCAGCGCAGGGCCAACACCCGTGACCGGAGATAACCGTACAAAAACATGGTCACCTTCCTCAAATTCCAGCGGTCTATGCTTATTGTCATAGTAGCTTTTCTGCCGATTCTGTGCCTGTCTCAATTTTTCTCTGATCATTTCAATTTGCACTGTTGTTTCCTGCACAAAATCCGGACCAAATCTTTCTTTATCGCCTACCTCAGTCCAACAAGTGGGCGTACGACACCTCCTGCCATATAAAACCTCATACGGTGCCATACCCAGACTGGAATGAAAAAGAAAACTCCACCAATGGTAAGTACTTATCCCAAGCATTACCCTGTTCCAGTGTGCAAGCTCTCAGCATATCCTCAAGTGTCTGTATGGTCCTCTCAGTCTGACCATCGGTTTGCGGGTGATAAGCAGTGCTCAGTCGAAGCTGAGTGCCAAAAGCCTGCTGCAAAGCTCCCCAAAAGCGTGAAGTAAACTTCGGGTCCCGATCACTGACAATGCTAATCGGTATCCCATGGAGTCTAACAATCTCCTTTACATACAATGTAGCCAACTTCTCTGTGGTGTAATCCACTCGTACTGGTAGAAAATGTGCAGACTTCGTGAGTCGGTCCACAGTAACCCAAATCGAATCGTAACCAGCTTGAGTTCGAGGCAATCCCACAACAAAATCCATCGAAATACTCTCCCATTTCCATTCTGGTATATCTAGCGGCTGAAGTAATCCAGCCGGTTTCTGATGCTCTATTTTTACTTTTTGACAAACCAAGCATTAGACACGTACTCGGCAACATCCCTTTTCATTCCAGACCACCAGAACTTAACTTTCAAATCTTGGTACATTTTTGTGGCACCTGGGTGGATAGCATATTGACCCTTATGGGCCTCAGTCATAACTTCCTCTGCAAGTTCCTTGGGCACAACAATCCTGCCCTGATATAACAACAATCCCTGTTCATTAACAGATATGCCACTCTGGCCTTTCAAGTATTTTATACTTTCATTCCGGATTTGAGTCTCTTTAATCTTCTCGTGCAGCTCGTTTTCAATCCGAGTCAACTCCATATCACACATTCTTCCTGCAAAGAAATCCGTTATTTTCATGTCCCGAAATTGTTCAATCACTTCATTGTCCCACATCATCATATGAGATAAATTGACAGACTTCCTACTCAATGCATCTGCCACAACATTAGCCTTTCCCGGGTGATATTTCAGCTCAAAGTCATAGTCTTTCAAGAATTCAACCCATCTACGCTGCCTCATATTCAGCTCCTTCTGATCAAACAAATATTTCAAGCTTTTATGGTCGCTGAACACAGCAAATTTCATCCCATACAGAAAGTGCCTCCAGATTTTCAAGGCAAACACAATAGCAGCTAGTTCCAAGTCGTGCGTCGGATAATTTTCTTCATGTGGCCTTAACTGCCTAGACGCATAAGCAATCACTTTTCCTTCCTGCATCAGTACGCTCCCTAAACCTTTCTTAGAAGCATCACAATATAAAATAAACTCACCCTCCGGATCAGGTAGAGTTAACACCGGAGCAGTGGTCAATTTCTCTTTAAGTAGCAGAAAATAGTCCTCACATTCCTGGGTCCACACAAAAGGAGTATCCTTTCGTGTCAATCGGGTCAACGGTAGAACCATTGCAGAAAATCCCTGTATAAACCGGCGATAATAACCAGCAAGCCCCAGAAAACTTCTAATCTCGGTCACAGTCTTAGGTCGTTCCCAGTCGCTTACCGCTTCAATCTTGCTTGGATCCACTGCAACACCACTTGCAGAAATAACATGACCCAAAAATTGCACCTCAGACAACCAGAATTCACACTTAGACGGTTTAGCATATAGTTTCTTATCTTTCAACACCTGCAACACAGTCCTCAAATGGTCGATGTGCTCCTCTTTACTCTTAGAATAGATCAAGATGTCGTCAATAAATACAATTACAAACTGGTCCAAATACGGTTTAAAGATGCGGTTCATATAATCCATGAACACCGCAGGGGCATTAGTAAGCCCAAAAGGAATCACTTGATACTCAAAATGTCCATATCTGGATCGGAAAGCTGTTTTAGGTACATCCTCCGGTTTAATCCGAATCTGGTGATATCCGGACCGGAGATCAATCTTCGAAAACACACAGGCATCCCTCAACTGATCTAATAAATCATCAATGCGCGGCAATGGGTACCGGTTCTTAATAGTCACTTTATTCAACTGTCGGTAGTCAGTGCACAATCTCATACTACCATCCTTTTTCTTCACAAATATCACCGGTGCTCCCCACGGAGACACACTCGGCCTAATAAAATTCTTTGCAGATAATTCTTCAATGTGTTTCTTCAACTCGGCCAACTCAAGTGGCGACATCCGGTATGGAGCCGAGGAGATCGGCCCCACACCAGGCAATAGGTCAATCGAGAATTCAATCTCTCTCTCAGGCGGAAATTCCGGTATCTCATCAGGGAATACATCCTCAAACTCATTAACAACCGGAATAGAAGAAATCTCCTCCTTTTTGTCACCCACCAATCCGCCCAAAAGGACATACCCCAAATCTCCAGCCTTCAAGGCTTTCACAGTTTGACTGACAGACAAATACAAAGACGGACAAACAGACGGCCTCTCGTGAGATAGCAACAACCTCTTTCCGCAGCAATCGATCATTTCGCAGTTCCGAGACAACCAATCCATCCCCAAAATCAAATTGACAGAGGCCAGGGGTAAGATAATTAAATCAATGGTGTAACCCCTGCCTAAATAGGTGAACTTCACATCTTCGCAAATCCAAGACGATTCACTAACCTCTCCTGTAGCGGTAGTAATACGCATCGGAGGAACCATTCGTGTTACCCTTAAATCCAACGCCTTAGCCACATAGTCCGCCACAAATGAATGCGTTGCTCCCGAATCAAATAACACAGATAAATCAACTTTCACTACAACAAAATTGTTCTTTAGCCACGGCAAAAACCGTGGCAAAATATTATAAAAACCGTGGCAAAATGAGTTGTCCACTGTTTCAAAAACCGTGGCTAAAACGGGCGTTGCATTATTTTAACCACGGTATTTTCTGCAATTAAGCACGGCCTGCATGAGTGTGGTAACATTGAGTTAGCCACGGTTTATGTTATATTAGCCACGGTTTATTTGTGGCTAAACGATTTGGATCCCAATGATGAAAAGTTTTATTTTGCCACAGAAAAAACCGTGGCTAATTATAAGGAATTTAAAAAAAAATATTACAAAATTTTCCAATCATATAGAAAACAAATAATAAAAATTGAATTTGATACAAGAACCAAAACCAAATTAAGGGAGATAATCAAATAAAGTGGAATACACAATTTAACACAATACAATTTCTCAAAATTCATTTTTTTTTTCCATTTTATATAAGTTGAAGGAGTTTTCTTTACAAACAAAAGATAAATAATTGTCAAATAAAACTAAAATTATAAGTTTGTGATTGTCACTAGATATCTATTCAAAATATTAACTTCATTGTTCAACTAAACAAAATAGTACAATATATTTTTTAAATCTGTCTTCCAAGAATTGTTGTTATATGCATCCTATCCTTTTAAAAGGGTTTATCACCAAATCATACCTGTATAAAAAAAAAAAAATTAAATAAGATATGCTAAAATGTCACAAGACTTCTCAATGTCAAGAAATTTCTACTAATTATTTTTTAGATAAAATATGAACAAACCTTAAAAGCATTAGTTCTATTAAGAGGAGGAGCATAAACCTTCAGGCCCACCTATCCAAAAGTAAACCATCAAACAATAAATTAATAAGCAATAGAAAATAAATATAAATGTAATTAGTTAAAAGATAAAATGCAAACAAATTACTTGTGAGAGGTAGCTTTTATTAAGTGTCAGTGGTCTTGTGACTACTATCTGCACTTGTGAGAAATCATAATTTTTATTGCATAGATTGATAAGCTTGATGAGACTTCACGCGCAAACAAACAACACATGATCAGTACAAGCTAAAAAATAAATACACAACTAGGAAATTCTGGAAAATAGAAACCATATATATATGGAAAAAAATGAAGGAATTATATTTGGGCTTGAACTAAAGTATAAATTATCAAGGAAAATTCATATTTTTCCAACAAGAACTCACCCCCATTTTAGTTTACCTCATAAAGAAAATAGAGAGAAAAAGAGACAAAATTTCATTCACTTATAAATACTGAGCTGATCTAGAGAAGATAGGTAGAATCATATGCAAAACATAGTATACCTTATTTTTCTGTGTTTCCATCATTTCTGCCTGTATCAAACCAAATGTAGTCAGAGACTGCCAAAACCATAATTAACAAATTAATGATGAGAATATATAGAGCATAGTGACAAAATACCTATTTTCTCTGTAATTCTTGGTTTACTTCCTTAAGTTTTGCCTTCCTTAAGTTTTGCAACTTCAGCCTCTAGTTGGAAAGTGTAGGTCTGCCATTCGAAAGAAAGAGAATTTAATATGCATGTGCATTATGGAACAGCACAAGAAATCATATTGAAAAGAGAGAGACAATAAAAGGACATCTTATTATATGGACAAAAAAAAAAAAAACTTATTTACTGTATTTTAATTCTTTCTTTGTATCAATTTTAACTTAATGCCGTCCAATTTGTGTTGAAGAATGATAATAAATGCACATTATCAAATTCAGTGTTTATGACAAGAGAAAAAAAATCTGATGAATTGATTTTATCGCATAGATTGATAAGCTTAATGAGACTTCACATGAAAACAAACAAGACATGATCAGTACAAGCTAAAAAATAAACACATCTAGGAAATTCTGGAAAATAGAAACCATATAAATATGAAAATGAAAATAATATTAGCGTACTTCCTTGACATCAAGAAAAGAGGAAGAACTTAAAATACAAAAAGGCTATAGGCTCTTCAGATTCAGAGTGGAATACCTGTATATCAACACTTTTTGTGGTCCTTCCTTGCGTGTAGCCTACATTTCTAATGAAAAGATAACAATCCTAATGAGATACTAGTCCAAGTAATCAGAAACTAAAGTACTCGTGATTTTTGTTAATGTCATGCCACGTAAGATGCTTGAAGCATGCTATGTTGAGCCTGTTACTGTCTACTGCAATTTTAGAAAGCATACATATTTTTTTCTTGTTCTTTTTTTTTTTAAATCTATAATTTTAGAAAGCAATGAGGATATTCTCCTGAATCTACCGAGCACTTATATATTTATGGGAGATGATATCCTCAATAAAATTCTTTAACCTGTGGACGATCATCAATGTAACAGAGGAAATTGTAACAACTGATTGGCTTGAACTTCTTGATACTTTCGGAAGAGGGACTTTAGGAATGAGGACAACATGGGTTCATTAACAACACTTTATAATCCCAGCACAACATGACACTTCAGATTGCTCTATTACCCTTGGGTGAATGAAATTTTGGTAGTAGAATGCATCAATTTTCACTTGTATTTGTTATTTCTAGAGGACCAGAAGGCATGAAGAGACACCTCAAGCATCAATGGAGAAAGAAAAATCAAATTTCAAAAACTATTTAAGAGAATCAATTTTTTTATTACTTTTCTTCCCATAAGAAAAATTAAAACTGGTTTATGAACTTTAAATAGGTGCTTCAATTCTTCAACGGTAAGCTACTCCTTAACGGTTATAGTTAAAGCCAATTATAGCTCAAACTATAAAATGGTTTTTAAATCTGTCAATATGCCCTACACACTTGAATGAGATTTTTTTTACTCATTTCTTATCTCATTGCTTATCTAAAATCGCAGAATATATCGTAAGCTACTGTCTACTGCAATTATACTGTAAACTTACGCCAGAATAAAAATATAAATCTCCTGGGTTCAACTACTGATATCAACGGAAAAATAATTACGTTGTTGAAATGTTAAAGGATGATAGAAAAAGGTACCTGCAAATTAAGCCATTGAGAGTTTTTCCATCTCACAGGATCAAGATCACCGATACCTGTAATAGTACCCATATACCTGCAATGCATTTGAAATGATTAATTTAATATTTATTATCTAAACCATTTGCAAGTACGATATCTATTCCCAGCCAACATCTATCTCAGGAATGCTGTATAAAATGTTAGTTCAAAATGAATTGGATTGATAAATCAACAATGATTCCCAAAGCAACTAAATTACAAACCAAACCAATTACATCTTCCAATTATGATATTCAACCACCCATGTTCTTTTCATGAAGGCACTATTTCAACTTAATCATCAACACTCTACTGCCCAGAAAAAAAAAATTAAAGAAAAACGATGCTTACTCCATGTATTCTTACTAAAAAACGATGGAACTCACTATAGAAAACTACGGAAATAAAAAAATGAGAAGTACCGACTAAGCGTTCAAAGCAACAGTATTCTTACTCCATTTATGTATCTATCAAAAATTTAACAAATCACAAGTATAACTAAACTATACAAAACCTAACAACGATGCTTATTGATAGCAAAATGTTAAATAGCTGATGCAAAAGGCTTCTTCAAATCTATTATTTTTCGTCACTTGATTTTCACATAAAAAATGAATTAAAAAAATGAAAAAAAAATGAAAGCACAGATAATCTTGATTGACAAAGAACCTGCAATTGATGGAGGACATGGCTGCCATTTTTGCTAAGGAGAAGAAGAGCAACTTGAGAATGAAGCATGAATCAAAACCCTAGCTACAGAGAAAGAGAAAGGTGAAGAAATCAGAGTTCACAAAGTTGCAAACAGAGTATGTGAAAATGGGGAAAAGAGCGTGGTATTTTGGAAAATATGTGGAAGAGATCGTGGCATTTTGGTATTGAAATGCTGAGTTGGATTTTTCGAACACCAACCTCTTCAACCGTGGTTAAAGTATCGTGGCTACGGACCACTTTTTTGTAGTGATTAGAGAGGAAAATTATACCTTTTACCAAATTCGGAGCCTTTTCAGTATGTTGAGCATTTGTAGTATATACTCGTCCAACAGTAGGAACAGCAGCAGTAGGAGTAACAGTAGCAGTAGCGGTCGGCAAGGCCTGCAGATTCGCAGCCTGCCCCGAAGAAGATGGACAATCTCTAGCAAAGTGGCCATTTCGACCACACTTAAAACAAGCCAATGGACCAGCACCACATACACCTTTGTAGTATTTCCTGCACTTCACACATTGTGGGGTAAAATATCTGTCCGCACCACCACCACCACCAGGGTTTCCACCCCTCTTGAACTGTCCAGGAGGCTGCCTTACATGCAACCCCCTACCCCTATTATTATTGAAGCCTCCTCTATTAATATTTCCAGAAGGACCAGGTGTCCTCTTAACATCTTGTTCCTTGGTCGTATCAGATTTCGGATACCTACCATACACAGTCTCGACCCTCTTGCATTGGGTCACTAAGTCAGCAAAGTTTCTCACCGCAGTATTTGACATCATCTTAGCAATCTTTTCATTCAGCCCTCTTTGGAATTTAGCTGACAAGAACTCAGGAGTAGGTAGAGTGCCTCCATAATTTGCAAATTTCACAAGTTCATTAAATTTTGCCACATAGGCATCCACAGTCATGACTCCCTGCACAAGGCTATCAAACTCACCTTGCTTTGCCTCCCGAACATCACGGGAAAAATATTCTTCATGAAATAAACTTTCGAACATTGTCCAAGAAATAATCTCACCCTGAATAACATATGGGCGAGACACATTGTCCCACCACTCCTGGGCATCACCCTCCAGCATATAAACCGAATACAACAATTTTTGTGGTTCTTGGCATCTCATCACTTGGAAAATCTTGTCCATTCCCCTCAGCCAAGCAGTAACCTCCTTTGGGTCCCTTGACCCCAGAAAAGCGGGTGGCTTATGTTTTTTAAAAGATATGAGCCTACGCTCATCATCAACATTATCAACAACCTGTCCCGCAGCCCCAGTGGATTGGGCAACAGATGATGGGTCAGGAACATAGCTAGGGTCAGTGGTATGATGACTAGCCTCACCAGTGTGGTGACTAGCCCCACTCTCTCCAGGTTGAGGAGTAACAGATGACGTCGGTGTAGGAGTCACCGTAGCCGTGTGTGGAGGTGAATTATCCCTCCTATGACGGTTCCTATCAGCCCTCATTTCAGCCATAAAGGCCTGCATCATGTCCTGATTATTCTTCATCAGGTTTTCAGTCATGTTTCTATTTGCAGCCGTTTCCGCCTGCAGAGCATTCAGTATTGCAGTGACCGGATCCGGTGGCAAAGGACCTGCACCACGTGCCCCACGGCGACCACGCGCCCTACTCATGATATCTGTACATGTAACACAAAGGAATGAGTTGATCAGACTCACACTGAGGAATCACATATACATTAATCATAAATAGTTCACAGGTAGCTATGCAACACAAGATGCAAACATACACAATCAGAGTTTCCCTCACAAAACTGCTCTGATACCATAAAATGTAACAGCCCGTTGTACACCGGTATTGTTAACATTGATTATGATATTAAGCGCAGTTACAATCACAGTAATTGGGTTAATTAAATTACGGGCAACTTTTTTCTTTTATCACATTACTTTTCATAACAACAACTTTTTCCGTAATCAATTAAAACAACACTATAATTGTAAATGCCATTCGCGGAATCATACATTTTTCTAACCTCACAAATCTTTCTTTTTATTCAATTCATTTAAACTCATCATCTTACTCTCACATTTTACCATGTTATAGTCCTTTACATTAGCTACGCGTGGTTTCAAACCACGTACCATTTGGAGTTCTACACACCAAGTTAAGCCCCTTTCTTTTAGTCTAGAAAAACCTGTATTTTCAAAATTTTCACTGTGGTAATCGATTACCAGTGGGTGGTAATCGATTACCACCTGTAAAAAATGAGGCAGTAGCCAAAATTTGCATCCTCTGTTCTGGTAATCGATTACCAACTTTGGTAATCGATTACCTCACATGGTAATCGATTACCAAGCCTCAGTAATCGATTACCAGTGGAGACATTAGCATTTATTTCGTCCCCTGTTGCATGGTAATCGATTACCATGCTTGGGTAATCGATTACTATGCAGTAAAAGTGACAGATTACAGCATTTTCAACCCAAAAAGAGGTGTGTAATCCATCCCTAACACCTTAGTACTCCACACAACACTTAAACATACCCTATGTAGGCTCTAGGCCCTTCCATCATGCATTTTCATTCAATCATGCATCATTTACAAAGTCCTCAATATAATGGCCATTTTACAACAAATATGGACCATTTTACAACATAATCATCAAGACTTCAAATGCAATGAATGTGGCAATGGACAAGTCCCATGCTCACTCAAAATATACAATTATCCATGGCATGAATACTAAACAATAAACAAGACTTAGAAAGTAATCATGAACACTACAAAAGCATGGAAATAACATCATGCAATATGTTCATGACCTAAGTCTCAAAACACTAATGTCATGCTATGTGCACTCCATAAACTCCTCCAAAATGCCATGCAAGCTCAATGCACCGCATGCCATCCGCTGTCCACTAAGCGGGTTTCTTGCCCGAAGCTCCTCCCGGCTCATAGTGCCCTGAAATGTGGTCCCCCAAACACGGGGTGAGATATACAAATATATCTCAGTAAACCAATGGAGCTAGAGGCTCTCTCCACTCCATGGCTCACTCAATGTGCAAATATAACATCATATAATATGCATGCAATACAATATCACCAACAACGGGAGACAAACCGAGAACATCCACAATTGGATTTATGTTCAAGGACTCCATCATATAACTCCCGAGACAATCCTGGCGCTTCTCCCATGGTTGAGAAGACTCCATGGCAAAACCCAACCGGAACTCCTCATGAGCCCTATCCGGCGGATGTCCCACGTTTGGCTCATCCTGGTGTCGCTCCCAGAGTCGACCCCACGGCATACCCAACTGGCATTCCCACACGGAATAAATCCAGCGGATGTCCAAACCCAACACACGTCAACTGGCCAGTGACCAAACAATTTTCACACAATTCAAGCAATATGGCATACAAGCACATAATCACACAATGCCATAAACACATAATCCAACCACAACCTTCCACTAGGTGTGGTGGAGCACACAAGGGATTAAACCCAAGTTCCAAGGGTTTACCTCAACACAAGCCAATCCTTTCCACACGTATGCTCCAAATCAACCTTTCACAATCACATCCGTGTGAGGCACCCTACAACGATCAACAATTCCAAATTACACCAAACCTCAATTTTCATGAAAATTCCTCAAATTTTCCTAAGTTAAAAACCTAACTTTTTCACCAAAAATTATCATAGCGTTTCTAGCTTACAAGCATCATTCTAAGGCATTTTCATCTAATAGCATTTTTCCATTTGGGCTCTCTATCATCACACATCTAAAATTAAATACTTAGAGCATAAATTCCTAGATCTACAAAATCAACCACAAAGATACCACAAATATACTTACAATCTAGTGTATGTTCACCACCAAGGCTTCACTAAGCCCAAGGAAGACCAAAAGCTCCCAAAAACTCCAAGAACCACAATGGTTCGGATCTGACTTCGCCCAAAAACGCAGCAAGGAGGTGGATTCAAGGCTAGGGAGTATCACCAATGGCTCTAGAAGGTTGTTTACAATAGATTTCAACACCAAAATCAAGTGATTTGGTGGAGAAATGAGGAAATGGCACAAGAGAGAAGAAATGGGTCCTTTGGTAGTGAAAATGGGGAACTCACGGGTGGGGGAAGAAGAAAAAGGGAAGGAAGGCGTGGGGAGGGTGTGGGGCCAAGTGGATTTTGGTCCCGCGGGTTCCACACGCGATCTAACTTTAATCCCGATAAAAATTCTGATCATAAATTCTTAATCTACATATTTTTCCAGTCCATGACATATTTTTATTTCCCCAAAATATTGATAAAAATTTCACACCTATCGGTACACTCACACCACAGTATTTAACACTTAAAAATCACTATTCATCAATTTTTCCCAAATTTGCCTATTCACTCAATTTTCCGCCCTGATTCCATTTCCAGCATTATTTTTGTCATATGAAATCTCTAACTCAATTTTCATGCATCAGAATACACGGCTGGTCAATTACCATTTTGCCCTTTTTGCCCATTTTTGCCATAATTCACGGATTTTCACTAATCCACCAATTTTCATTTCACATTATAATATAAAATACGCATTTAAATATATGAGGTGTTATAAATAGTCTCAATTCAAATATCAATATAAAAGTGGAAAACATAAACAGCATCCCACAATGACAGCATATAGCAGCAAACTCTAACTCAGCTCTGGCCTCCTGCCACTAAAGGCATCAGTCCCAGCACTACCTGAAATAAGTGTCCCCAAACGTGGGGTGAGATCTCTAAACAAGAAATCTCAGTACCCAAGCTCACTTACATGTCCAATATAAGTTCAAAAAGCAGTAATTTCAATATCAGTTCCAAAACTATGCAGTGCAACATATATTAATGACATGTGTGTTATCACTATTCTACTAGCAAGAGAAAATGCAGGAATACATCTATTACCTACATAATAGTACAAGGAACAACACTTGCACCTCACCCACAGCCTCACCATTTCATATGTACCACATACTTAGGCTTACCGTATAGGTGGACCCACATGCATATCATAAAAGCACATTGCATATAAAAGCTCAACAGCATTTCCAAAACATCAAAAGCATGTAACACAACATGCATATAACCATACCCCCATAGGACATGGTGGAACCACAACATGGCTAAACCGAGGACACCAAAGCTTACCTTACAAGCTAACAATCCACGGCCAAGAGTCCTCACAGCTCAAAGTCCAACACAGCAGAAATCACAATCTGATGTAGACCGACAAATCATGTTAATATTCAAAACTCCTAAACATAAACATCAAGACTACGTTTTTCCTTTTACGTTTTACGTCTTAAGGCTTCCCACAAAGTCATAAGCCCTTAATCCCTTGATTTCTGACTTAGTTAAGTTATTACAGAAGTCCAACTTCATCATTCTAGGGTCCATAAACCCAGAGATTAGTTCTGTATGAACAGTACCTTACTGTTCCTCGAAATCCCAGAATATCCGGATATATGTCGGGGACATATCCGGCTATCAGTATCCGGATATCATAGACCCCATATCCGGATATACATATCCGGATATCATATCCGGATATCCATATCCGGATATCATATCCGCATATTTCGCGACAGAATGCAATTTCTGCATTTTGCGAAAATATCCAACAAAGGTGGTTCATTTCCATGATCCAGAAGCTTAAACATGCGATTTAAGGTGTGTTTAACATTACCCAACGTTAAGTTATCAACTTTAAGTCATTACATGCATCAAAGTTCCATTTTCTTAACCATTAACTCAAGATGAAAGGTTGAGTATATATACCAAGCTTTACCAAAATAGAAAATGGCAGTGAGATGTAGCTTCCAACACCACTCCACAGGGCAGCAACTAAGGACCACGAAAATGCATAACAAGAAAGACTCTTTCTTCTCAAAGGTGGCACTTTGAAGCTTCAATAACCAACACAAAAGATCCTCACACCCAAGCAAAGAAACTCAGACCTCTCACACCTCCAAAACAGAGTTGAAACTCAGAAAAACTGCACTCTCCCCACTCACAATGATGCTCACAAGTGTTTTCCAAGAGAGGAAGAGAAAGATCAAGGAAAAGGATGACCACAAAGGCTCAAGAAGGGGGAGGGAAACCAATGTAACAGTGCAAGAGACCTTCAGCCACCCAAGGTTACGTAGGGGCTGATAGGAAACCTAGGGTTCTGTGCAAAAGTCACTTATATAGCCGGTTAAGGATTGAACGCGTAATATTAGCATTAATAGCTACGCAAAACATCTTAATCCCAAACTTTGAAATCTTAACCTACTCATTTTTCTAAGATTTTTCATATTTTATTTTATTTTCGGAGCACCTTTCCGATACCCGCTTTTCCATAGCCAGTACCAGTTCTGGCACCAGTTCTCTTTATTTTGACTTGAAAATTGATTTACAAGTCCTACATATTATTCTAGTAATTATCATGCACTTATTATAATATTCCGGGATACTTCACCGGTACGCATTTATACCGGGTAGCAGAACCGGTATATGCGCTTTTCGTCCGAAAAATGAGTTTCAGCATTATTACTCACTTACTATAATTATTAGAGCCTCATAATAATTATTAGGGTCAATTATGGAACTATTTCCTAATTATCACATTTATTTAATTAATCTCCTTAATTAGCGGTGCGGGTTCTTACAATTTGCTTAACACAATTTCAAGATGTCATCGACTTGTATAATGAGGCATAAAATCCAACTCATGATTTTGCAGGTAAGGGTTTGGATATCATCTGCTTTATTTTCTTTTTTGGAGAATGCATAATTGATATTAATCACTTACTGTTAATCATTATCATAGTTGGTTGTACTGTCTTTGTATGCGGGATATGTGTAATAGGTGCATTGAACTCGGCTTTGCTCAGTGTACATATTGTACGCAATAATTTTGAAAATAAATAAGCTCGGCACTGAATCTACAATTGAATGGCCAAGCTGAGATGCAAGAGTATAACCCTATGAATGGCAATTGAATTTGCCGCTATATAAAACAGACTAATGTTACAGTTTGTCTGGTCTGCACAGAAACGAATTGAGAACACACGGTTCAACATTGACAATTTGAAAAGACATCATTGTAGATCCTGAATTCAAATAAATGTAAAACTAAGACAATTGGAGGAATAGAGTGGACAATTATTGTGACTTCTATTAACTTATCGATGAATTTCATATATATAAGGATCAATGAATATTCAATATAGCATTTCCAACTTGGATATATAACAAGTTATCAACAAATTATTCATTTCGTTAAATGGATAATTCATGTTAATGTAGAATTAAACCCAAATAAACATCACGGGTAGGAAATAATGAATTTTACTTAAAAAATTCTGAATTACAAAAACGAAAATATATTATTTTCTATGATTTTTTTTATACAGACACATGAAAAGATAGAAGATGCTCAGTAGTTTTTTAGCAAAAAAAGGTTTCATTAACCAGAATCCACATGACGCAAAAAGCCAAAAGCATTACTCACTAAGTCAAGATAACTCCCCTTCGCTTTACTTGAGACATGAGAAATCATTATCGATGAAGAACTATTGCTAACAGGAAATACCCTACCATCATCCTCAATTTATGAGCAATTAATAATAAATTAGAGATGTACACTTGAAACAGAAACAAGTAATGAGCAGCTTTTCAACTGACAACCTTCAGTTCCACCCCATGAGAGAAGCCAAGAACGAAAAAAATCAAATTAACATTGACGAAGGAATTGAAAAAAAAAAGGAGATGAAAAAAAAAAAAAAAATGAACACTAAGGAAGGAGAGAGAAAGAAAGTGGAGGAAGCGCTAAGTCACGTGTCCATTAAAGCAGATAAATTAGGACCTTTACATTTAAAAGAAATGAAAGGTTGAGATGAATAGTAAGATTTTAAATTTTACTCCAGACTTAAAAGAACCCTCCCTCCACACACACATATATATATATATGGGATAAACATTTCTCAAGTAGTTTGAGGTAAGTTTTTCTCCAGCTAGCCTCAAAACTACGTCGTTTTGATTAATGAAGTGTGTTTATGTAATTTTAGTTGAATTAATGAAGGGTGTTTCAGTAAAATGTATATGATATAAAAATAAATAAAATTACAATAATACCCCTCATTAATTCACCTACAATTACATAAACACCCTTCATTAATCAAAACGACGTAGTTTTGGGGCTAGCCGGAGATAAACTTATCTCAAGCTGCTTGAGAAATGTTTTTCCCTATATATATATATGTGTGTTGAGGTAGGATCCTTTGACACCGGTGTCATTTATACTCAGATAAGGTGTCATTTATACACCGGTGTCAAAGGATCATACCTCATATATATATATATATATATATATATATATATGTGAGGCGGGATATTCTTACACCGGTATAAGAGTTAGAAGTCTTACACTCAATTTTGATCGTTGATCCACTTGTATTCAATGGCTTGCATCACTAAAAAATTTGAGTCGTTAGATATAAATGGAATCAACGTATAAGATTAAGAGTGTAACTTACACTGATGTAAAATGATCTTGAAATTTAAGTAATATTTTTATCACTTTTTTAATTCACAAGTCACACCTTCTTGTAACTTGAATCGCTTATAAAATTAATTTTTGTGACTTTAAATTAAAAATAATAACATATGATTACCAAAAAAAACTTATAGATATAATTTTCATATTTTTTGTTGAAATTAAAAGAATTTAGATAAGAAAGAAAGACGACAGAGAATAATATGTAACATGATATTGATTTATATGTATATATGTGTGTGTGAAAAATATTTCACCTTGTATTAATTGATTCACCTTTGAATGATTACGATTACATTTTTCTTATATATGTATATGTATATATATATATATATATATATATATATATATATATATATATATTTATATGCATATATACATATACATATTTTTGTGTGTGTGAAAAATATTTCTCAAGTAGTACTAGATATATTTATTTCCATCCATCCAAAAACTACATCATTTTGTTTATTTAATTCCTTGTATTAATTGATTCACCTTTGAATGATTATGATTCCCTTTTTATCTATCTTCCTTTATCATCATTGATCCATCTTTATATGGTTATAATTTAGTAGGCAGAGATAAAGTTATCTCAAACAATTTGAGAAATGACAAGCATTATATATATATATATATATATATATATATATATATATTTTTATATAAATCATTATATTATGCATTAACACACAATGTATATCAATCTATATTAGATTGAGGGTGACCGATAGATTGAGGGTGAATAGAGATGAGAATGATGGAGGTATTAGAGAAAGTATGTTAGAAAATATGTAAATGGAAAGTGACCTCATTGGGCTTTTTCACCTTTTTGCCACTCATTAATTATTTAATAACCATTTTGCCCTTTATTGCAAACTATCTGTCAATCTACCCCTCTTTAATCGATTAAATGGTCAAATGAAGATTTAATCGATTAAATTTTTTTAAATAGGGAGATTTAATCGACTAATTTTCAAGTCAACGATTTTTGCCTATTTTGACATTTAATCGATTAAATTTTTGGCTTAATCGATTAAAGAGTGGCAGATAGTTCTAAGTAAGGGGCAAAATGATTATTAAATAATTAATGAGGGCAAAAGGGTGAAAAAGCCGACCTCATTGCCCCTGGAGTATGTTTATATTAAAGTAGTTTGTTCTAAAAACTAATTACATTTTAAGATTACTTGGAAAAATAATAACATGGTACACATTCATATTATTTTAAGGAAAACTTCACTTTCACCTCACTGTGGTTTATATGATTTATCACTTAGATACTTTGACAAAAATTCAAATGAAATATTATTTGATTTTATCTATTTTTTACTCGAGATATCGTTACAAAATTATTAAAAAATTGGAAAATCTTATTTTGATGATACATATTTAATGTACATTAAATATATTTTAATTTATTTAATTAATTTCTTTCGGTGATATCATAGAAAAAGTAAATATTCTTCTATTGTTACTTAAGAGTAACTGATATATTTTATATATTTGTAATATATATATATATATATATATATATATATATGGGGAGATTTAACTTATCAAATCATCCTATATTTTATTTTTTTATCATCTGCATATTCATGTTGTATTTTATCTTTGATTTTATTTTAAAAATATGATTTTCTTATAATGTATTTAAAATTATATAATTATATCTTACCAAAAAAAAAATTATATAATTATATAAGGACTCATATAATTGTTTTCACTTTCATTATCTTAAAGAATTTAATATTTTTTACATTGAACAATGTTTAATAATTTAAGTTTCTTATGTTTACTCACCATTCAACGACACTTGTCAATATGGCTATTTCACACTCCAAATTAATAAATTTATATAATTTATTCACTTTCATTTTTTTAAATTATCATACTTTTCTTTATTTTGTGTAGGATTTTCCTCTCTATATAAATTAATTTTTAATTAACAATTTCAAAGATTTAATATTGTGTAATCAACTCAATCTTAGTTTGACATCCAAATAATTGAGTTTAACTTATGTGAGAAGGAAATCTCGTTCAAATAGAAACCAAATAACGGAGACATAAAATTTCATGTTAGATGGTAAAATAAAATAAAGCATATCAGAACACTTTTTTTAATTTAACTTTCCTTTCTAAAATAGAAAAGCATAAAAGAAATATATAACACTTTTTTTGTTTGAGGAATATGATGGAGACAAATTCATGGAACCTAACATTTGTGGTTTATTTGTATTACATTTGTGCCGAGTTGCAGGTAATGATTTTTTCGTCATTGATTTGTCTTTGACACATCATCTACGGTTAGAAATACAAGAACCACTATTACAACCTAAATTATATGGTGCCGAGCACATATACAATTAATGTATTAGTTTAGTACTACTATTTCAACTGCTCTGGAGCACAAATTTTTTATGAGGTATCCTCTCTTTTTATCTTTTCATTTTTTTTACATGGCTAAGAAAAATTAGTTAAAAAGTTTACACTATTACGTTATTATATTATTTAATCATCTTAATATCTCATATTAACTTACGACTGAATTATTATAACCGGATTTCCTTTTGGTCGGATCACATTTATCACTGGCAACAAAGTTATTCTTATATTGTAATGCATTTATTTAAGGGTATGTTTATCTCATTTTACATGAGATAAACAATTTTTCTACACACACAAAAGGTATTGGGTCCCACAACTTTTTTTTCTCTCTCATCTTACCCGTGGGGTCCCACTTTTACTTTTATTTCTACAACATGAGATAATTTCTTTCCTACAACATAAGAAAAATATATTCCTTTATTTAATTTCAAAATTGTGAAGTTTTATAATAAAAATGTACAGAAGAGTTATGTGCATAGAGCACAAAAACCCAAGGGGCAATCCAAATGCACGAAGATGGAGAGAAGATTATTTATTTGTGTATCTACACATATACATGATTGAATAACAAGGAAAATAAATCAAATTAAGCCTCCAACCCAAAATTACCAAAACACAAAAAAATTTCTATCTGAATAAAAATCTAAACTATGACTCTATGAGGTTAAAAAAACCATTGCAGCTATGGAAGCAGCATATAGGCCAGTCTCAAGAACACTCCTTCAATGTTTCTAATTCCTTGACTGTTTGATCAAGAGCATACACGATCATCTTCTTTATCTGTTTCATCAAAAATCAACCACCATAAACAGACATAAAATGAGAAAATGTTGGCTAACATCACATTTTCTTTTACAACTTAATTAGGTTGAAGCTAAGGAAGAGAGCAGGATAAAAGTAGATAAGGAAATATGTTAGAAACAAATCACCTCAAGCTTATCTTCCCTCGCCTTGTGATTCCTAGGAAGACGTCGAAACTCATCCTTTAATCGCAAGCACGTATGAATATTCTCAGGAGACACAAAATCTAAAGCTACTTTAGTGCATGACTGCAAGATTTCCATTATTGTAATTAGAGTCAAAGGGGTACAATAAATAAAAATGTGATAATGAGGCAATCCAATATGTGTCAAAGAGATGTTTTACCTTGAGATTCCTAACTTGGTGTGGACATCCAGCAGGAATAAATACTGCCTCTCCAAGTTTCTGCTCAAACGTCCAAGGTTCTACACCTGAAAGTTAATATTTGTGTAAATAACTAATTGTAGACATTGCCCAAGTTGTTGCAATTCAACGAACTAACTACTAACCAAATTCTTCCTTCAGCTTCTTCTTGTGCTCCAAAGTCAAATAAAAACATTGGTCATGAATTGGATGGACAACCTAACCAGCATAGAAATTAATGAACACCAAAGCATAAGAAATAAGGAGAAGTACAAATATGAGACAAATATAACAATACCTTTTGAACTGGACAACAATAAGTATGTCTAAATTCTTTAGAATGTTTTCTTAGATATGCTTCTAACTTTTCAGTATCCTCCCTCCGAAAGATGTCCCAAAGAGCACCACCTGTTTCTGTTGTTTCTTTAAAGATAGCAGGCACATCATTTGGAAAGATCTTTCCATTGATTTCATGGCACTTCTTCAGGCATTCAGCAACCTGAGCATGACACTCTTTCTCATCTTGGGCCTTGTGTGCTTTCTTTAATTTTGAAATAACAGGGCGTTGTTCATCAGTTAATGTAACATCAGCTGTATGAGTCAAAATATTCACCTGTGGAAATTATTGAACAAGAAATTAGAAATAAAAATTGAAGTGAATGTGCTAGTGTTTGATACCTGACACAAGATATAGAGGAAATTTCTAAAGATGGAAATATATTATCTGTTACTAAAAGAGCATAATATTTGCATTTTGCAAAACAAAAGATTCCTTTGATTAATTAGAAGTTTCACCATTCTCTAAGAGGAGAATATAATCATTTTCCATCTTACAATATGGTTACCCATATTAACAAACTATAAATCCCAAGTTTCAACCATATAAAAACAACATTTTAATCTACGGAAAGTAAAGCTATAATTTCTGCAACCGAAGGAATGACTCAAATTCAACAAAGAACAAACAAGAACAATTAAAAAATTATTTAAGAAGCACCAGCATAACATGAAGAAAACTAGGATTTTGAATTCAATGCACAAATATAATGTAGTTTCTAACAAGGCTTTAAATAATAGAAATTATATGTTACGAGGTATCATACCGCATCAGACATATCACAGTGAAGCTTTGTTACAGAGTCCCCTCTGCCAAGTTCTTCTTTGGTCCCATATGCAATATAGGTTTTAGGACCCATGTCAGGCTTTAGGACATGAGCTGGTAACTTTGCAGCAAGGTTGAGGATTCCAGCTCGAGGATCACTATACTCTTGAAATGGTAAACAACGGATAAATTCATCACAATGTCGGGGCAAAACATCTTCAAACTTGTCAGAGGGAGGCCAGTCTTTCAGCTTGAGCATCTCTGGCCAGAGATTCATATATGTTCTTCCTTTCGTATAACCTTTAAAGAAATCACGAATGAGAATTTCTACCTGCAAAGGTTTAGAAGGGTGTTAATCAGAGTTCTAATATTATATGCAGGAAATACAGAGTGAAATTGTTATTCTTAACATTAAGAAGGAAATGAATAAGAAAACAGATACGATTACTGGAAATGAATAAACTACATATTGTCCATTACAATATAAAAGAAATATAATCTCATATGCTTTTACACCTACCCAATTCAAAGATAGTTATTTTATGACAATGATTTTATGGGGAAATGTTAATATAAAAGCACAAAAAAGATGATAGAAGCAAACCTCACAACAAGACAGGCAATCAATGGCCTTCACTTTTGACGCATTTGAGCTGTTCCCTGAGACCAAATTTTCACATAATGCTCGCCAAGTGACCTTTGGATCCCAACTCAGACCTGTCCCTTGTTTAAGAACATCCCGAACTATGATTGGTTCACCTTTAATCCAATGTTGTTGGAAGAGAAATAGTCCTTCTTCTGACAAGTCACTTGACACTGGACAGTATATGTTATTATCATTCGTGCCATCTCTAGAAGCAGCTCTTATCATAGAATTGTTGCATAATACTTCTTCTTTCTGAAGAGTTTTGTCATCAATTTTGCAAAAATCCTTCAGCATGTTACGAGTTTTGGCTTCCAAATTAGAAATCCGTCCATTTGGAAGTATGCACTTCAGCTCCAATACACAGTCACCACAACCCCCCATTTCTTTTGGAGCACATCTAATACTTCCATCACTGTTAGCATTCCAATCAGTATATGTCTCAATAGTACCCTCTGGAGTCCCTAAATCACAATATACTGGTTGAGGATGGCCACCATGCATGTACTCAATGCCCTTATTAACATATTCAAACTTCTGTTCAGGCCGGGGTGAAATACTGCCATTTCGTATTTCTTGACAGCAAGTAAGACAGATTTCAAATGAACACTTGGGGCAGCTTCTATAAAGATCAACAATAGACGTGCCACAGTGATCACTGCTCCAAGAACAAAAAAATTAAAATAAAAGATCTTGTAAAATATAGAAGGAATCATGCTATAGTATATATTAGGCAAAGGGACAGATACAATACCAATAGATACGTTCATCGTCACTACAAGTGCTTTGAGGTATCTTAATCTCAGAGCATGATTTTCCTGACATAAGAGATTAGTTAGTAATGTCTCAAAAGTTAAGTAAAAAAAAAAAAAAAACAGAGCTGAAGCTTAAAACCTTGTATCTTAGCTTCAATCTCATGCTCATGACTCTGTTCTTCACGAATTTGTTCCACAAACGGAAGAAGTGAATTAGTCATGTATTGCAGATACAGAACCTTTTCATAATCTGTGAACGTCCCGATAGATGTCTGAACGGAGATAACAAATTAGAGGACAAGGCCAAAGACAAAGAAATAAAAAATATACTTTTGAACAAGAGAAAAATTAAGGGTGCCTATTGGACACTAGTAAACTAAACCTTAATCATTTCCTTTGAACGTAAGCAGACATTGCAGTTGCAATTTTTCCTGCAAAAGGGGCAACTCGCTGCAATATCTTCTCTTTTCATATCGGGATACCTATGTTCAAAAATAAGAAAATAGTTATATTTTGTAAAGGTATCTAATAAAATACATGAACAAATAAATAAACCTTTCGAATGATTGCTTAGATGTAAAAAACCATACCAGTGGTTGATGCACCTCAGACAGTACATTTTCTGACATTTAGTACATGGTACAAATGCCGTTCTTTCCTTTTTCATGCATTGATGACATGTTTTGGAAATTTTTTCCGTATCCTGTTAACACAAATAGTAAAGCACTTATTAAAGGCTTAAATACCAAAAAAAGGTCATAAACTAAGACACTTTTCATAAATGTAAGAAATAAGCATTCAGAAACGCAGTCACCTTCATATTGTCCATATTTCTAGTTTGCCTTCTTGACTTTGTCCTTGAAAGACAAACAACTTCCTCATCTCCTTCCAAATTGTTAATCCGGATATTGTCTTCCAATTTTCGTTTCTTGTTCAAGCCAGAAAGACTCTTCTTTGGCTCATGCACTTTCTTGGATGGAAGTTTAGTATTCTTTGAACTTTCCAAAATGTCTTCTCTGCCTTGTTGAACCTTTCTCTTCTTTGAACTTTCCAAAACGCCTTCTTGAACCTTTCTCTTCTTTGAACCATATCTGCGTTTTCCTCTCGTTGGAATTCCGGAGGAATCTGAGCACCCTAAGAACAACTTATCCTCAGTCTGAGGATTTGACTTTCCTTGCGGTGGAAATACAAGGTCCATTCCTACTGCAGAAAAAATAGGGAATTAATCTGAGATAATGGATTAACATCCGATTATTATAATATAGGTTATCTATTTATCAGTCATTCAATGATTCAAACACCAACATGACAATCTTACATAGAAACTTAAATCCAAACAACATGTACTGTGTATGTGTGTATAGAATATGAATTCATTAACCATGCATACATACTACCAGCATAAGTTCACTACGACATTCATAAGCATGACATAGGAAAGTGAGCATCAAAGTAATCTAGCCATACATAAAGCAAATAACCCAAATTCTGAAAACCAATATATAATTCAGTGTTGATATAATGTATTACTAAATGAATAAGATTATGTTGATATATATATATATATATAATTTCTTCATTGGTTATCTCAAGTTCTTTTCAACCTTTCAAATCAAACCAGAATAGAAGAACCAGGTAAGTTGACTCGAGTCAACTCAAAAAATGTGAAAAAGGTTTTTTTTTTCATAAAGAAAAAAAAAGAAAAAGGGGAATTTCAATTGTTGTATTCATGTGTAGGCATGAAAATTTTTCTAGTAATTGAAACTTTTTAATATTTCTTCATTCTTGAATGGCAGAGAACAAAACATAATATAATAACCAAAATGAGGATTTTAGAACATTGTATACAAAAATAAAATAAACGGAGTGAGAACAGAGGATAATAAATTAGAGCCAACCTGATTATTAAACAGTGTTACGTTAAGGATTCGGTGATCAATTTCAACTTTCAAGAAAAGAATGAATGGCACAAGGACTGAGATTGCAAATAACAATGTGGAATCTAATGATATGAGAGTGTCTGAAGCTACTATATAATGGGTGAGAGAGAGATTTTAAGGTACAAAATAGAGATATCAGAAAAGAAAAAGGTGAGTCATCTAAATTTACCTCGGAAGGGGTTCAGTCAAATCAGCAATAAATGCCTTTCCGTTTTGCCTCTTTTGAAAATTTAATGATACGGTGTGTTTTTTTTAGATTTTTTTTATGATAAGAAACAAAAAAAGTCATAATTCAAACGTCAAACAACATATATGAATGCGATAAATTGGAAACATTATTAACTTTTAAAAAATTGTTATAATATAATATTAATATTTAGGAGTTAATATTAATTTTTTTGACAAACAACATACTTATAAAAAAATCATCGTACTAAACGAGAGAAGTAAAGAAACTATTGAAACACAACAACAACAACAATGGTTTAAAATGTTAATCAAAACACAACAGCAACCGTGATTTAAAATGTTATACTCAAATTTCTCAACCAACTCAGACAAATCCAACCATTGCTATCTTAGTCAGAGCTGTCAAAATGGGCCAGCCCGGCCCATTTAACCCTAGCCCATGTGGGATAGGGCCCTAAAGCTCGCGGGGCCAAAATGCCCACAATGATATTGGGCCACATGGGCCTTAAAAAATTTAATGTGTATTTTTTTTTTGTTAAACACAAAAATCCATACTTGATTTTTATTAAACTCTTTGTAATTTTCCAATCTCAAGCAAGAATCTATACCAAGGAAATGACTCTGTAATGAGACTAAATTACTACCCACGATTCCAAAAACCTGATTTAACTTGGTCCTCATTGTGACCCCACATCAATATATATGAATATGATACAATCTTGTGAACTTATAAGGATAAATGCAGGACAAGAAACAACCATTCCCAATATGCGCCTAACATTTTTTCCATTGGTGTAATGTAATGAACACTGGTCGGCTAAGCAACCTTTTAGCTCATAGAGATTGTCCCATTTAATCTCTCCCCTGCCTCATTTAATCGGCTAAGCAACATGATTGATGAAACATTTCCACCAATTCATATCACCAAGGAAAGGACCACTCTTCCTCTTCACTTATCCACCCAACTCCATGCCTCTCCAACCCCAAATAACTTCCTACCCTTTGATCCTTATAACCCTTTTCATCAATTGCCACTCTAACCCAATCTCTTGCACCCATTGCGACCCCATTCTCCTACCGACAAGCACAAAGAGAATGAACCAAACTGCACGGTCTCTTCAATCAACACGGAGATCGAAAGAGATCAAAGACAATTAATTACCAGAGTTAATAGATTCATGGACTAACGATGAAGTGCTTGCACTGTTAAGGATCAGATTTAGCATGGAAAGTTGGTTCCCATAGCTCACATGGGAACATGTCTCACAGATAAATACACACATATACACAAGAAAAATAATATCAAACGAATTACTTGACAATATCAACAAAGATACAATTTGTTTACCCTACGAAATTCAGAGTTTCACTCAATTTTCAAATCCCAAGATAGTAAGAATTAAAAAAAAATACAACAACAACAACTTGATAATCCACAAGAATAATAAAAGGGCATGGACATAACCTCTACACTTAAAACTTAAAAGGGATTTGTTATTATTCTATAATGTTCGAAATTTTAAGTCGATGTTTTACCATCTTTTTTCAAAAACAAAAAAAGGAAAATTGTTAACTTGAGTATCGATGGCGACTAGGGTGTACTGAGGAGCATCGAGGAAGAGAAGAGTGATACCATGCTAGACAAGCTCAAATGCTGTTTGAGGATCCATATATTGAAAAAGAAAAAAATACAATAAAAATAGCCATGTTTGAGTGGCGTGAGAACTGAACAATAATTGTTAAAGGCACCAAAAGACTTAATCGAAAATCGAAATCTAAAAGGAAGTAGCAATACCTAATCACAACACAACAATGAGGCAGAAAGAATTTGCGAGCGTAAGAATGAAAAAAATTTAAGATTGTTTTTTTTCAAAGAAAAGGAGTGAGAACATATGAAAATAAATTGGAGCCAACCTGATTATTCAACAGCGTTACGTTAAGGATTCGGTGATCAGTCTTCAACTTTCAAGAAAAGAATGAATGGCACAACGACTGAGATTTCAAATAGCAATGTAGAATCCAATGATATGAGAATTTCTGAAGCTACTATATAATGGGGTGAGAGAGAGAAAATAGAGATATCAGAAGAATAAAACAGGTGAGTCATCTAATCAGCAATAAAAGCATTTCCGTTTAAGGCACAACGTTACGTTAATAGAGATTTGAAGGGTTTAATCCAATCCGCAATAAATGTCTTTTTTTCTCTCTTTTGAAATTTTAATGATACGATTGTGTTTATGGAAGGTAATCTTATTAAATTAAAACCAAATCTCTAATTTGATTTATGATTGTGTTTTACAAATTGGGAAGATTATGATATGTAATATTTTCTGATTTGTAATTTTTGTCATTATTTTCCGATAAGCGGTTACAAAAATCATATATCTCTTGGTAATTAATCATTATGATAACGAAAGCAATAAAAAGGAAAAAAAATTAAAACATTAGAGGTTTAAATAGTGGACAACTGGATCAATATCCCCCTAATTAGCACTTTGGGGGTGATGTGCCTCTGGCAAGTATGGTTTTTCTGTGTTTAAATTTATAAGAATAGAGTAATAAGAGAGCAATTTAAATACAAATTTGCTAATTATATTGATTCTTTGTATATCAATAATATTCACCTTTTAATCGTATTTTTACAGGAAAAATAAGTGAAGAAATTCAAAATGTGAAAAACAAAGAAAGGAAGATCGCGCGAGAGACCAAACAAGGCGCCAGAGGGTCGCACCACTGTTGAATTGAAATTTGAATTCAAAATTTGAATTCAAATATGTTTTAATTACATCTTTCCGTTATACGTTTATGTAATAAAGTTTTAATTAAATCTTTACGTTATACGTTTCGGTAATAAAGTTGTAATTAATTATTCCATTACACGTTTCATCAGAGGGGTAATTTTGGAAGACGCAGAAACCCTTGTTGCTACCTATGTAAAGGTTCCTCTCCACACACTCCAGGGTACACAATTCAATCTTCAGAGGAAATCCCAGGGGGCTTGGTCTCACTGCAAAAAAGCAGCTTAGCCAGTCAAGTTTCGCCTTATTTGGGCAAGTTCCAGGGGGCAAACTCGCCTTATCCACTCCAGCCTAATTTAGGCGAGACCCACTGCAATAGATTCGAAAAATGGTTCAAAAGAATAATATATTTTTTAATTTTTCTATTAAAATAATAATATTTTAATTTTTTTTCCAATAAAAATTTACCCAATTATTTGAAATGCGAACAACTAAACAGGAATTTTAAAAGTAATTACCACTTTTTACATATCTTTGCATTTAATACGAAATTAACATTAGTGAAATATAAAAATATAAAATAATTAGGGCATGGGCATAACCTCTACACTTAAAACTTAATAATCCACAAGAATAATAAAAGGGCGATAAATGCCTTTCTGTTTTGCCTCTTTTGAAATTTTAATGATACGATTGTGTTTATGGAAGGGAATCTTAATAAATTAAAACCAAATCTCTAATTTGATTTATGATTGTGTTTTATAAATTGGGAAGATTATGATATGATAATATTTCTTGATTTGTAATTTTTGTCATTATTATCCGATAAGCGATTACAAAAATCATATATATCTTGGTAATTAATCATTATGATAACGAAGGCCATAAAAAGGAAAAAAATTTAAAACATTATTATTTTAATAAAAAATTACGAAAATGAAGAGGTTTAAATAGTGGACAACTGGATCAATATCGCCCTAATTAGACACTTTAGGGGGCTTGGTCTCACCCCAAAAAAGCAGCTTAGCCAGTCAAGTTTCGCCTTATTTGGGCAAGTTCCAGGGGGCAAACTCGCCTTATCCACTCCAGCCTAATTTATTGGGCGATACCCACTGCAATAGATTCCAAAAATGGTTCAAAACAATAATATTTTTTTATTTTTCTATTAAAATAATAATATTTTAATTTTCTTCCCAATAAAAATTTACCCAATTATTTGAAATGCGAACAACTAAACATGAATTTTAAAAGTAATTAACACTTTTTAGATATCTTTGCATTTAATACGAAATTAACATTAGTAAAATATAAAAATATAAAATAATGTAAAACAATTTTTATTATAAGATATTATTTATAATATAAGAATTTAAGTAATATTTTTATCACTTTTTTAATTCACAAGTCACACCTTCTTGTAACTTGAATCGCTTATAAAATTAATTTTTGTGACTTTAAATTAAAAATAATAACATATGATTACCAAAAAAAAACTTATAGATATAATTTTCATATTTTTTGTTGAAATTAAAAGAATTTAGATAAGAAAGAAAGACGATAGAGAATAATATGTAACATGATATTGATTTATATGTATATATGTGTGTGTGAAAAATATTTCACCTTGTATTAATTGATTCACCTTTGAATGATTACGATTCCATTTTTCTTATATATGTATATGTATATATATATATATATATATATATGTATATTATATATATGCATATATACATATACATATTTTTGTGTGTGTGAAAAATATTTCTCAAGTAGTACTAGATATATTTATTTCCATCCATCCAAAAACTACATCATTTTGTTTATTTAATTCCTTGTATTAATTGA
>JAVKPL010010569.1:0-44449 GCA_032173675.1 Gastrolobium villosum | reverse complement strand
CTTGTTAAAACCACCACCTCACCTTGCTTAAGCATAACTTGATTTAAACCTCATTGCATGGAAGACACATGTGCATTTTAGCATGATTTTAGGCTGCATAATTCCCCATTTTGGCGCACATGGGAGGGGTCTTAATGCAGATTTTTTTTATGACACAAATTGCCTAACTTGTTGACTTGGATAACCACTTACACCCTCCATCATGAGACTGCATTGTGCAGATTTTTGGCAAGCTTTTGCAGCCCATCATGAGTCAAACCTCCTCCTCCTTCCACATGCATCATAAGTGAGATTTTGGGACTGCATTCCCATCATTTTTTGCGCAGAGGACAGCTCCATAAAATCAGAATCCTTGGCTGCCACAAAGCTCTCTTGCTTGTGGACTTAGTGAACCTCCCTCACACCTCACCTTGTGCGCATGGTTTGGCTTTTTATGCAGAAATTTTCTGACTTAGGACAGCCCAAAATGAATGATTAGACTGCCACAAAATCTGCACTCATAATACACCTCTTTTCCCCTCATAATTTGCGCACCAAGGACTGCATCAATGCAGATTTTTGGCTGCCACCAAGTGGAATTGCTTGTTGACTTAGTAAACCTTTTGCATGTGCACATGATGCACCTCTTCCACCCCACTTCATGCGCATAATTTGGTCAATGGTGCAGAAAATTTCTCTGACTTTGGGCAGCCCCAAATCTGATCATATCACCCCTCACTCTTTGCATGTAAATAGAGTAAAGTAGAAGCAAACCTTGCTTGTTTCAGCCTTATATGCAGCCCCATCCTCTCAAAGAAATCTGAATTTTTTCATGATAGTTAATCATGGCAATTTTCCCTCACTTCCCCTATATATGTGCGCATGGAGAGGGGGTTGGCTTCATGTGCAAGTGCAGCCAACATCCCCTCCTCCCCCTCACTCTCTAAGCCGCACCAACAAGCCTCTTTGGAGCAAGAAGACCTTGTCAAACCAACTCCCTCTTTCCCTCACCTTCAAACCGTGACTCTAGACCTCCAAGCAAGTGTAAGTTTCCTCCTCATTTTCCCTCATTGTCCAGCTTTGTCCTCAACCTTGAAGCTGCCCAAGTTGTCCATCCTCACTTTGGTGCGCATAGATCATCCTAGGAAGAGAGGACTTGTTGTGAAGAAGAGCTAGTTAGGGTGTGGTGAAGTGTGTGCTACAAGAGGTAGGCTTTGAACTTTGAACTCTTTCTTTGTGTAGCCATGTATGCTTGAATGTCTCCTTGTATATGTGTTGCTTTGGATCCTTGGTTGAGCATGATTAAAGTATAAGTATGGAGTCATTTCATGATGATTAGTATGCATAAAAATCTTATGGTTATATTTAAGCTTAGGCCACTAATTCTTGTATGGATATGCCACTGATTTGGAGAAGAAATGTGCCACTGTTTCGGTTTGATGTGCCACTGTTTTGGTAGCTAAAATGCCACTGTTTCGGTTCCTCAAAATCACATTAAAATGCCACTGTTTCTGCACATTACATGCCACTGTTTCTGCACATTATAGGCCACTGTTTCTGCACATATATGCCACTGTTTCTGCACATTACATGCCACTGTTTCTGCACATTACATGCCACTGTTTCTGCACATTATAGGCCACTGTTTCTGCACATATATGTCACTGTTTTAGTGCTCCCTAAGCCACTGTTTTGGTCATGAAATGCCACTGTTTCCATGCTTAAAATGCCACTGTTTTAGTCATGAAATGCCACTGTTTCCATGCTTAAAATGCCACTGTTTTAGTCATGAAATGCCACTGTTTCCATGCTTAAAATGCCACTGTTTTAGTCATAAAGTGCCACTGTTTCCATGCTTAAAATGCCACTGTTTTAGTCATAAAGTGCCACTGTTTCCATGCTTAAAATGCCACTGTTTTAGTCATAAAGTGCCACTGTTTCCATGCTTAAAATGCCACTGTTTTTATGCATAAAAGGCCACTGTTTTAGCCATCATATGCCACTGTTTTAATCCATAATATGCCACTGTTTCAATGTCCAAAAACCAAGATTTATGCCACTGTTTTGGAAGTTCAAAGTGCCACTGTTTCTGTTTTAAAAACGCCACTGTTTCTGTTTTTAAAAACGTCACTGTTTCTGTTTAAAACGTCACTGTTTTGCTGCTGTAAATGCTCACTGTTTTGCTGCTGTATGCTCACTGTTTTGCTGCTGTATGCTCACTGTTTTGCTGCTGTATGCTCACTGTTTTGCTGCTGTATGCTCACTGTTTTGCTGCTGTATGCTCACTGTTTTGCTGCTGTAAATGCTCACTGTTTTGCTGCTGTATGCTCACTGTTTTGCTGCTGTAAATAGCCACTGTAAATGATTAGTTGTAATTGATTTAGGTGCACTTGAGAAGTAAGATACTTCGTTGCTGTTTGGTAGGCAAGCAAAGGTAAGTGTCAGGCGATGATGCCTAATGTAACTATTGACTACTGGTATAGAATTGTAACATGATGCTCCATATGCCGTAAAAATATTATGTTCCATTATAATGCAAGGAAACTGCCAAAAATGTGCCGTGATGGCTATATGACTATGAGGTAAAGACGTTATGTGGCAGCATAACGCATATGAAAGGTATATAAGCATGCATCTTACATTATACCGCATTTTTACGCTTTTTGTGTGTGAAAGCATAGCATGACATGCATGTACCAAGATCATATAGGCCTTGTTTTTAGAATAGTTATGTACAGGACCATGTGTTTGAGCAAGCATCATATAGGCATCCCCAAGGTACCGGGGTATGGGACACTTGGCATCAGTCCGCATAGGCCCACAGATGGAATCCACATGGAGCTCAGGTGCCAAGGGTATATTTGATTCCACTGTGAAGTGCGCGCACGACGGTGCTAAAAGCGCAAAGGAAAGGCGTTATATACGCAATATATGAATATGATAAAAAGGAAAAGGAACAAGGATATGTTGAAGTGACTGTTTATGATTTTGTGCCTAGTTAATATTGTTGTATTATTGGTTTTATTGCCACACTACTGGGATTATTCTCACCCCTTCGGGGCTGCTATTTTCCTAAATGGCAGGAGGACATAAAAGCACCTGAAGAAGTGATATTTTGCTGTTGATTGCTGATGCGTGGACTATCTCTGTTGCTGTTTGTTTAAATGGATGACTGTAATGATTATTGTTTTGATACTTTTGGATGACTGTAGTCCTTATCATCTTTATGTTAGTTGGAACTTTTACGAACAGCAGCTATTTTGGAAAACCTTTATGAAAAGAATTTAAGTGTTGAAAATTTTTCTACGGATTTGTATACTGCTTTGTTAGCTCATGTGACGTTAACGACTCTAATTCCGCTTAACAAACGACTCTCTTGGATGCATACAAGGGAGGGCGTTACACTAATTGGTATCAGAGCAGTTTGGTCCATGGAATTGCTTGTGTTTGATTGAATTGATTGCTGTTTGTGTTTATCTGCCGATTGACTGCCTAAATGTGCTATAGTTTAAGTATATATTGACTAAGGATAGTTAGATTGTTTAGACTAGTCTGTGATAAGACACGGATGCATAGCTAACTTGTCCGAATTGAACTCGAGTACCTACTTGGGACTGCTGCCATGAATAACTTGCGGTGAGCCTGATCAACTCATTTCCTGATATTGTGAGTGCAGAATCATGGCGGGTGGTCGCGGTTCAACTCGGGGAAGGACTGGCGATGCGGAAGAGGATCTTATCACCACCATTGGGGGACTGGCAATGTTTATCCAGAACATGAGCCAAGAATGGCGCGATCATAGGCAACAGAATCAAAACCCACCCCCACTGCATGAAAATGCAGAAGAAATTGCCCGTCGGAGGTTGAAAGACTTCCGCAACTTCCAACCACCTACTTTTGAGGGTGAAGACAACCCTGAGGCTGCGGCAAGGTGGCTGCAGATGATTGAGCATATTTTCGAACGCATGGCATGCCCGGAAGCGCAGAAGACTGATTACGCGTCGTACCAGCTGATGGGAGAAGCTTTAACATGGTGGACTGGTGCTAGGGCTCTGCTGAGAGCTCAGGACGTGGAACTAACATGGGCCGTGTTCAGACAAGTATTTCTGGATAAGTATTTTCCTAAGGCAATGAGAAGGATGAAGCACACTGAACTGCTGTCCCTCAGGCAGGGTAACATGACGGTTAATGAGTATATTGCGAAGTTTGGGCAGCTGATCGAGTACGCCAACTTTGACCGGAACATTTATGATGAAGAATGGCAGGTGGAGAAGTTCGAGAGCGGATTGCATCCGGAAATCCGCAAGCTCATCTTAACGACGGCTAACCGTACACTTCCGGAACTTATCAACCAGAGCCGTCAGGCAGAAGGAATCATTCTGGAGGCCAAGAACTTGAACAAGCCACCACCACAATTCCACGGAGGAAATCGAGCAGGCAGATTCTTCAGGACGGCACCTGGTAGGGGTCGAGGCAGAGGTACGCCGTTGCAGGCGCGGCCTGGAAACTTCAAGAGAAACTTTACGGTGGGTCAATCGTCGACTGGACGTCAGGGCGCGACTGTTTGTGCTACATGTGGAAAGAATCACTTTGGAGTCTGTCGCAAAAACAACAATGCATGCTTCAGATGCGGCCAGCAAGGTCATTTTGCTTACAAATGCCCCCAGAACGCTGATCAACAGCCTCCGCAAGCACGGGTGTTCACATTGGATGCAAATGAAGCACAGAAATTTCCCAACCTGATCAAAGGTAATGTCACTTTGAATGGTCACCCTATTTCTGTTATCTTTGATTCTGGAGCGTCTGGCTCTTTTATGGCAAAGCATACTGCCTTGAGAATAGGCATCACCCCAACCCCGTTACCTTATGAGTTACACATCAGCACACCTACGGGAGGATCGTGCACAGCCGCAGAGATCTGCAGAGGTGTTACCTTGCAGTACGAAGGGAACACGTATACAGTTAATTTGGTGGTCCTGCCGGTATTCAACTTCGATGTGATTATCGGTATGGATTGGTTGACGGAAAACGGGATAACCTTGGATTGTCGTGCGGGGAAAGTCATTGTTCCTGCAAAGGATGGTAATTTTCAACCTTTCTCTCTCATTTCCTTATTACAAGTTAGAAAAGAGCTCCGCAAAGGAGCAGCAGGGTATCTTTTGTCGATCGAGGCTGAGACCTCGGCTGACAATCAAATTCAGAATGTACCTGTAGTTAGAGAATTCGAGGAGGTATTCCCGGATGAAATACCCCGATTGCCTCCTCATAGGGAAATAGAATTTTCCATCGAACTTGTTCCTGGAGTCGGACCAATCTCCATTGCCCCGTATCGCATGGCGCCGTTGGAACTTCGCGAGTTGAAGAAGCAGATAGAAGAGCTTTTGGCAAAGGAATTCATCAGACCGAGTACTTCTCCATGGGGTGCTCCAGCTATCTTGATTAAGAAGAAGGATGGAAGCTTACGTCTGTGTGTAGATTACCGCCAGCTGAACAAAGTCACGGTGAAGAATAAGTATCCGCTACCGAGGATCGACGATTTGATGGACCAGCTGAGAGGAGCCAGAGTCTTTTCCAAGATAGACTTACGATCGGGATACCATCAGATCCGGGTCAAACCGGAGGATATTCCGAAAACCGCTTTTAGGACTCGTTATGGACACTACGAATATCAGGTGATCCCATTCGGACTTACGAATGCTCCAGCGGTATTCATGGACTACATGAACCGCATCTTCCGCCCATTTCTTGATCAGTTCGTTATTGTGTTTATCGACGATATCCTGATTTACTCCGCTAACGAAGAGCTGCACGCGGAACATCTGAGGATTGTCTTGCAAATCTTGAAGGAGAAGCAGTTGTACGCGAAATGGTCGAAGTGCGAGTTTTGGCTTAAAGAGGTCCAGTTTCTGGGCCATGTCATTTCCTCAGAAGGTATCGCGGTGGACCCCAGCAAAGTTGAAGCTGTCATGAATTGGGAACGACCCAAGACTGTCACTGAAGTAAGAAGTTTCTTAGGTCTGGCTGGATACTATCGAAGGTTTATCCAGAATTTCTCTCAGATAGTGCAACCTCTTACTCGTCTCACTCGGAAGGATAAGCCTTTTGAGTGGACTGAAGCCTGCGAAGAATGTTTCTTGGAACTTAAGAGCAGATTGACGAGTGCTCCCGTACTCACGATTCCGGATCCTACTCGAAGGTTCGAAGTTTACTGCGATGCGTCGCTGAAAGGACTTGGATGCGTGTTGATGCAGGATCGTATGGCGGTAGCTTATGCATCTCGACAACTGAAGCCTCACGAAGAAAATTATCCTACGCACGATTTGGAGTTAGCAGCTATAGTGTTCGCACTTAAAATCTGGAGGCACCACTTGTATGGTTCGCAGTTTGACGTGTTCAGCGATCATAAGAGTTTGAAGTACTTGTTCGACCAGAAGGAGCTGAATATGCGGCAACGTCGGTGGATGGAATTTCTGAAGGACTACGATTTTGAACTTAAATACCACCCAGGAAAGGCAAACGTGGTAGCCGACGCCCTGAGCAGGAAAACACTACACACTGCAACTCTGATGATAGAAGAGCTGAAATTGTTTGAGGCCTTTCGAGACTTGAACTTATCGGTAGACGAGAGAGGGAACAGCATAAGATTGGGAAATATAAAGGTGGAGAATGAATTGATCAGTAGAATTAAGGAGGCTCAGAAAGATGAAGAGTTAGTCCGGGATTTGGTTGGCAACCAAGATGTTGTAAAGGATGAGAATGATGTTTGGAGATTTCAAGGACGGCTGGTTGTGCCGAATGAAGAGTTGAAGCAAGAAGTTTTGCAGGAAGCTCACAAGGGTAAGTATGCAGTTCATCCTGGATCCACGAAGATGTACCATGATTTGAAGACCTCGTTTTGGTGGCCGGGTATGAAGCGTGATATTGCGGAGTATGTATCTCGGTGCTTAACTTGTCAGAAGGTGAAGTACGAACATCAGAAACCTTCGGGACTCCTTCAACCTTTGGAGATTCCCGAATGGAAGTGGGATAGTATTTCGATGGATTTTGTAGTTGGACTTCCTCGGACGCGAGAAGGATATGATTCTATCTGGGTGATTGTCGATCGTTTAACGAAGTCAGCTCATTTCTTGCGTGTTAGAACCACATATGATACAGAGAGGCTTGCTAGAATTTATCTGCAGGAGATTGTGAAGCTGCACGGAGTTCCTACGAGTATTGTCAGTGATCGTGATCCTAAGTTTACATCTAAGTTTTGGGAATCCTTTCAAAGAGCATTAGGGACCCAATTGAGGTTGAGCACTGCTTATCATCCGCAGACCGATGGGCAGACGGAACGCACCATTCAAGCCTTAGAGGACATGTTGCGAGCATGTGTTTTGGAGTTAGGAGGCAGCTGGGATAGTTATCTTTCGTTGATTGAGTTCGCTTACAACAACAGTTACCACTCCAGCATTCAGATGGCACCGTATGAAGCTTTGTATGGGAGAAAGTGCAGATCCCCTTTATGTTGGACGGAAGTGGGTGAGCGAAGTATGTTAGGACCCGATCTAATTCAAGAAACATCCGATCAAGTAAAGAAGATTCGAGAAAATATGCAGCGGGCTCAGGCCAGACAGAAGAGTTATTACGACAAGCGTCATAAGCCTCTATCTTTCGAAGTCGGAGACCATGTGTTCTTGAGAATCACTCCCACATCGGGACTCGGAAGGAGAATGGGAGTAAAGAAGTTAAGTCCACGGTACTTAGGACCGTATCTGATTATGGACCGGATTGGAGAGTCTGCATACCGGTTGGCTTTACCACCCAATCTGTCAGGAATTCACAATGTATTTCATGTGTCGCAGCTACGGAGGTATCTCTCTGATCCATCTCACGTGTTACAGCCGGAAGAAGTGGAACTCAAGGAAAATCTGACTTATCAAGTGCAACCATTCCAAATTCTTGAAAGATCCGTCAAGCGACTCCGTTCTAAAGAAATCCCTTTGGTGAAAGTATTATGGAACAACAGATCGGCAGCTGAAGCCACTTGGGAGCGCGAGGACGACGTTCAGAAACGCTATCCAGAACTGTTTAGCTCTTAAGTAAGTTTATTTTGCGGACAAAATTCCTATTTGGTGGGGAGAGTGTAACATCCCGCATAATTAGTAAAATACCTAAGTACTATATGCTATGTGTACATGTGTAGAATTCGGATGTATGGTTTATGTGTAATGGCTTGTGAATTGGTTGACCTTTATCATTGGATAAGACTAAGGTAATTAATTAAATTAAATCATAGGAAGATACATATGTAGACATGTGAATTTAATCTTATGAGTAATGTGAGTGTGTGTTAGAAGGCATTAGTGTTTGGATGTGGGCTTGAGTGTGTATGGACTTGTTGCTTTTGGACTTGTGTGTTTGGATCCTTTGTGTGTGTGGCCAATGGCCCAAGGATGGCTCTTGGATCAAGCTAATTCAGCCCAAGGTTGTGTCCACTCTTATCCTCCCTAAGCCTTGTCCAACTAAGGTGTCTTGTGTACCAAGAAACCTTCACATGGCAACCCTTCTACCACTCAATTCTGCGCACAAGTAAGGGTGATTTAGGACCTTGAAATCTGCCATTTTCCCTTGTTAAAACCGCCACCTCACCTTGCTTAAGCATAACTTGATTTAAACCTCATTGCATGGAAGACACATGTGCATTTTAGCATGATTTTAGGCTGCATAATTCCCCATTTTGGCGCACATGGGAGGGGTCTTAATGCAGATTTTTTTTATGACACAAATTGCCTAACTTGTTGACTTGGATAACCACTTACACCCTCCATCATGAGACTGCATTGTGCAGATTTTTGGCAAGCTTTTGCAGCCCATCATGAGTCAAACCTCCTCCTCCTTCCACATGCATCATAAGTGAGATCTTGGGACTGCATTCCCATCATTTTTTGCGCAGAGGACAGCTCCATAAAATCAGAATCCTTGGCTGCCACAAAGCTCTCTTGCTTGTGGACTTAGTGAACCTCCCTCACACCTCACCTTGTGCGCATGGTTTGGCTTTTTATGCAGAAATTTTCTGACTTAGGACAGCCCAAAATGAGTGTTAGACTGCCACAAAATCTGCACTCATAATACACCTCTTTTCCTCTCATAATTTGCGCACCAAGGACTGCATCAATGCAGATTTTTGGCTGCCACCAAGTGGAATTGCTTGTTGACTTAGTGAACCTTTTGCATGTGCACATGATGCACCTCTTCCACCCCACTTCATGCGCATAATTTGGTCAATGGTGCAGAAAATTTCTCTGACTTTGGGCAGCCCCAAATCTGATCATATCACCCCTCACTCTTTGCATGTAAATAGAGTAAAGTAGAAGCAAACCTTGCTTGTTTCAGCCTTATATGCAGCCCCATCCTCTCAAAGAAATCTGAATTTTTTCATGATAGTTAATCATGGCAATTTTCCCTCACTTCCCCTATATATGTGCGCATGGAGAGGGGGTTGGCTTCATGTGCAAGTGCAGCCAACATCCCCTCCTCCCCCTCACTCTCTAAGCCGCACCAACAAGCCTCCTTGGAGCAAGAAGACCTTGTCAAACCAACTCCCTCTTTCCCTCACCTTCAAACCGTGACTCTAGACCTCCAAGCAAGTGTAAGTTTCCTCCTCATTTTCCCTCATTGTCCAGCTTTGTCCTCAACCTTGAAGCTGCCCAAGTTGTCCATCCTCACTTTGGTGCGCATAGATCATCCTAGGAAGAGAGGACTTGTTGTGAAGAAGAGCTAGTTAGGGTGTGGTGAAGTGTGTGCTACAAGAGGTAGGCTTTGAACTTTGAACTCTTTCTTTGTGTAGCCATGTATGCTTGAATGTCTCCTTGTATATGTGTTGCTTTGGATCCTTGGTTGAGCATGATTAAAGTATAAGTATGGAGTCATTTCATGATGATTAGTATGCATAAAAATCTTATGGTTATATTTAAGCTTAGGCCACTAATTCTTGTATGGATATGCCACTGATTTGGAGAAGAAATGTGCCACTGTTTCGGTTTGATGTGCCACTGTTTTGGTAGCTAAAATGCCACTGTTTCGGTTCCTCAAAATCACATTAAAATGCCACTGTTTCTGCACATTACATGCCACTGTTTCTGCACATTATAGGCCACTGTTTCTGCACATATATGCCACTGTTTCTGCACATTACATGCCACTGTTTCTGCACATTACATGCCACTGTTTCTGCACATTATAGGCCACTGTTTCTGCACATATATGTCACTGTTTTAGTGCTCCCTAAGCCACTGTTTTGGTCATGAAATGCCACTGTTTCCATGCTTAAAATGCCACTGTTTTAGTCATGAAATGCCACTGTTTCCATGCTTAAAATGCCACTGTTTTAGTCATGAAATGCCACTGTTTCCATGCTTAAAATGCCACTGTTTTAGTCATAAAGTGCCACTGTTTCCATGCTTAAAATGCCACTGTTTTAGTCATAAAGTGCCACTGTTTCCATGCTTAAAATGCCACTGTTTTTATGCATAAAAGGCCACTGTTTTAGCCATCATATGCCACTGTTTTAATCCATAATATGCCACTGTTTCAATGTCCAAAAACCAAGATTTATGCCACTGTTTTGGAAGTTCAAAGTGCCACTGTTTCTGTTTTAAAAATGCCACTGTTTCTGTTTTTAAAAACGTCACTGTTTCTGTTTAAAACGTCACTGTTTTGCTGCTGTAAATGCTCACTGTTTTGCTGCTGTATGCTCACTGTTTTGCTGCTGTATGCTCACTGTTTTGCTGCTGTAAATGCTCACTGTTTTGCTGCTGTATGCTCACTGTTTTGCTGCTGTATGCTCACTGTTTTGCTGCTGTAAATACTCACTGTTTTGCTGCTGTATGCTCACTGTTTTGCTGCTGTAAATAGCCACTGTAAATGATTAGTTGTAATTGATTTAGGTGCACTTGAGAAGTAAGATACTTCGTTGCTGTTTGGTAGGCAAGCAAAGGTAAGTGTCAGGCGATGATGCCTAATGTAACTATTGACTACTGGTATAGAATTGTAACATGATGCTCCATATGCCGTAAAAATATTATGTTCCATTATAATGCAAGGAAACTGCCAAAAATGTGCCGTGATGGCTATATGACTATGAGGTAAAGACGTTATGTGGCAGCATAACGCATATGAAAGGTATATAAGCATGCATCTTACATTATACCGCATTTTTACGCTTTTTGTGTGTGAAAGCATAGCATGACATGCATGTACCAAGATCATATAGGCCTTGTTTTTAGAATAGTTATGTACAGGACCATGTGTTTGAGCAAGCATCATATAGGCATCCCCAAGGTACCGGGGTATGGGACACTTGGCATCAGTCCGCATAGGCCCACAGATGGAATCCACATGGAGCTCAGGTGCCAAGGGTATATTTGATTCCACTGTGAAGTGCGCGCACGACGGTGCTAAAAGCGCAAAGGAAAGGCGTTATATACGCAATATATGAATATGATAAAAAGGAAAAGGAACAAGGATATGTTGAAGTGACTGTTTATGATTTTGTGCCTAGTTAATATTGTTATATTATTGGTTTTATTGCCACACTACTGGGATTATTCTCACCCCTTCGGGGCTGCTATTTTCCTAAATGGCAGGAGGACATAAAAGCACCTGAAGAAGTGATATTTTGCTGTTGATTGCTGATGCGTGGACTATCTCTGTTGCTGTTTGTTTAAATGGATGACTGTAATGATTATTGTTTTGATACTTTTGGATGACTGTAGTCCTTATCATCTTTATGTTAGTTGGAACTTTTATGAACAACAGCTATTTTGGAAAACCTTTATGAAAAGAATTTAAGTGTTGAAAATTTTTCTACGGATTTGTATACTGCTTTGTTAGCTCATGTGACGTTAACGACTCTAATTCCGCTTAACAAACGACTCTCTTGGATGCATACAAGGGAGGGCGTTACACTAATCAATAAATTTTTATAAAAACTGATATCATATGACATTTTTTAAGAATTATATAAATCCTTTATTAAATGATACTTTTATTAAAAATATTTATTTTTATCCTAAATAGTATTATACAATGCATTACCAATTAAAAAAGGAAAAACATTAAAATCTTCTAATCCTTATCATTAAATGCATATAAAATATCTTCCACATACCACCAAATCACGAATAACAATTGCCCGATTTTAAAATGAATTATATTAATCTGATAATATCGGATGATTGATGATTGTATTTGGATTCTCTTATGTATATCTTAAAATATTATTTTATTTCTATATCTTAAAATGACACGACTTTATATCATTTAAAATAATAATTACTTTTTTCCTTAAATAATATAATCACACAATGATTTGTTCACTTGAAATAATCCAAATTGTTTCCTTATTTTATAAGAATTTATCATTATAAAAGATATTGCTAGTGGTGAAGAAAACAGTAACAGTGTTAGTGGGAGTTGAGAGAGAGAGCGCGCGTGAAGTCACTTTCCCTCTCATTTTATCTCTCTAAGAAGTTTGTTTGAACGCCTTTTCATCTTCCCTCCTCTTCTCATCCATCTCAAAACCCTAACCCGCAAATTCACCTCTTTAATTTTTTTTTCTCGTTCATTCGAAGCCTTTCGAATATAAATTTACTCCCAAAATTTTATTCTCAAAAAACCCTAGTATTCTCTCAAAAAACCAAAATAGAAAACAAAAATAACTCAGACAGACAACATGTTTTCTAAATTTAATTCTAAAAGCAAAAAAATAGTTACGGTCCTTAAAACTGTTTTTACAAAACAAACCTTACTTTTTGGTCTGAAAAGTAAAAAAGTATTTTTTAAAAACGTAATAAAAAAGAGCCTTAACTTGTCGTTTTCAAGTCTTGTGTCCTCATCATCACTCTTTGCACAAGACAGACAGGACCTATCAGAATTGGACGCTCCTTTGGTACCAAACCCAAACCCCCTTTCTAAAGCCAAAACCCTAAATCTAAATGCCTCTCAATTGGTCCCCCCTTCGTTCCCTGGCAATTCGCCATGTATAACACCTCAAATATTTAAATGTGTATTTTAATGATATATTGTGAAAGGAAAGTTGATGGATTAGTGAAAATCCAAGTATTATGGCCAAAAAGGGCAAAACGGTAATTTGCCAACCGTGTGTTAGGAGGCTTAAATATTGAGTTAGAGATTTCAAATGACAAAAGTAAGGTTGGAAATGGAATCAGGGCGAAAAATTGAGTAAATAGTCAAATTTGAGAAAAATCGATGAATAGTGATTTTTAAGTGTTAAAATAATGAGTGTGAGTGTACCGATAGGTGTGAAATTTTTATCATTATTTTGGAGAAAGAAAAATATGTTATGGACTGGAAAAATACGTAGATTAAGGAATTATGATTGGAATTTTTATCGGAGGTAAAGTTAGATCGCGTGTGGGACCCGTGTGACCGAAGTCACTTGGGCCACCTCCCTTTTCTTCTTCTTTTCCTTCTTCCTTTCCTCTCATTCCCGTGCGCACCTACAGAGGAAAAGAGACCCAAAAACCTCCATTCTCCATTTTCTTCCCATTTCTTCGTTTCTCCACCGAATCACTTGGTTTTGGTGTTGAAATCTATCGTAAACAACCTTCCAAAGCCATTGGTAGCATCTAGAAGCCTTGAATCCACCTCTTTGGCCACGTTTTTGGCAAACTCAGATTCGACCCATTAGTGTTCTTGGAGATTTCTTGGAGTTTTGAGCTTCAAATGGTTTAGTGAAGCCTTGGTGGTGATCATACTACTCATTGTAAGTATATTTGTGGTCTCTTTATAGTTGATTCCATAGATCTATGAATATGTGTTCAAAGCTTTGATTTTAGATGTGTGATGATAGAGAGCCCAAATGCAAAAATGCTATTAGATGAAAAGGCCTTAGAATCATGTTTGTAAGCTAGAAATGCTATGTTAATTTTTGGTGAAAAATATGGATTTGTAACTTAGGCAAAATTTGAGGAATTTTGATGAAAAATGAGTTTTTGAGTAAATTGGATTTGATGATTGTTGTAGGGTGCCTCACACGGTTGGATTTGAGAAAAGTTGAATTGGAGCATACGTTTGGAACGGTGTTGCTCGTGCTAAGGTAAACTCTTGGAACTTGGGTTTAATCCCTAGTGAGCTCCACCACACCTAGAGGAAGGTAGTGGTTGGATGATGTAGTGATGACATGATGTGTTTGTATGCTTGTATGCATATTGCTTGTATTGTGTGAAATTGTGTGGTCACTGATCAGTTGACAAGTGGAGTTTGGTCATCCGCTGGATTCATCCTTGTGAGAATGCCAGTCGGGTATTGCCGTGGAGTCGACTCTGGGAGCGGCGCCAGGATGATCCAAACGTGGGACGTCCGCCGGATAGGGCTCATGAGGAGTTCCGGTTGGGTATTGCCATGGAGTCTTCTCAACCATGGGAGAGGCGCCAGGACTGTCCAGGGAGTTATATGATGGAGTCCTTGAACATGAATCCATGAGTGGATGTTCTTGGGTGTCTCCAGGAGGATGGTGATATTGTTTTACTTGCATGCCATATTATGTCATTTTGATACATTTTAGTGAGCCATGGAGTGGAGAGAGCCTCTAGCTCCATTGGTTTACTGAGATATATCCGTATATCTCACCCCGTGTTTGGGGGACCACATTTCAGGTCACTATGAGCCGGGAGGAGCTTCGGGCAAGAAGCCCGTATAGTGGACGTTGGATTGGCATGCGGTGCATTGGATTGCATGGCTTTTGGAGGAGTTTATGGAGTGCACATAGCATACCATTAGTATTTTGAGACTTAGGTCATGAACATATTGCATGATGTCATTTTCCATGCTTTTGTTAGTGTTCATGGTCATATGCTAAGTCTTGTTTATGTTTTATTATTCATGGCTTGGATAACTGTATATTTTGAGTGAGCATGGGACTTGTCCATTGCCACATTCATAGCCTTGAAGTCTTAATGAGTTATGTTGTAAAAATGGTCCATATTGCATGTAAATGGCCATTATTTTGAGAATGATGTAATTGATGCTAAACTTAAGGAAAATGCATGATGGAAGGGCCTAGAGCCAACATTAGGACATGATTATGTGTTATGTGGAGTACCAAGGGGTTAGGGATGGATTACATACCCTTTTTGGGGCTCAAAACAGCTGTAATCTGTCATTTTGCTGCATAGTAATCGATTACCCAAGCATGGTAATCGATTACCATGCAACAGGGGACGAAAATTGGCTACTGTCTGCACTGGTAATCGATTACTGAGACTTGGTAATCGATTACCATGTGAGGTAATCGATTACCCAAGATTGGTAATCGATTACCAGAACAGAGGAGGTCAAAATTTGGCTACTGCCTCATTTTTGACAGGTGGTAATCGATTACCACCCACTGGTAATCGATTACCACAGTGTAATTTTTGAAAATTCAGGTTTTTCTTGACTTAAAGAAAGGGGCATAACTTGATGGGTAGAACTCCAAATGATACGTGGTTTGAAACCACGCGTAGACAACGTAAAGGACTACAACTTGGTAAAAGATGAGAGTAAGGTGGTGAGTTTAAATGAAATGAATAAAAAGAATGATCTATGATGTTAGAAAGTGTATGATTCCGCAAATGGCATTTACAATTATAGTATGGTTTTAATTGATTACGGAAAATGTATTTATGAAAAAGAAAAGGAATATGTTAAAAGAAAAATTTGCCCGTAATTTAATTAACCTAATCACTGTGATTGTAACTGCGCTTAATATCATAATCAATGTTAACAATACCGGTGTACAACGGGCTGTTACATTTTATGGTATCAGAGCAGTTTTGTTTAGGGAACTCTGATTGTTTGTGTATGTTGTATCTTGTGTGTCATAGCTATCTGTGAACTATTTATGATTAATGTATATGTGATTCCTCAGTGTGGGTCTGATCAGCTCATTCCTTTGTGTTACATGTACAGATATCATGAGTAGGGCACGAGGTCGCCGTGGGGCACGGGGTGCAGGTCATTTGCCACCGGATCCGATCACTGCAGCACTGAATGCTCTGCAGGCGGAAACGGCTGCAAACAGAAATATGACAGAGAACCTGATGAAAGCTAATCAGGATATGATGCAGGCCTTTATGGCTGAGTTGAGGGCGGATAGAGGTCGTCCTAGGAGGGAGGATACACCTCCGCATACGGCTACGGTGACTCCTACACCGACGCCATCTGTTACTCCTCAACAGGGGGAGAGTGGGGCTAGTCACCACACTGGTGAGGCTAGTCATCATACTACTACGGATCCTAGTTATGTTCCTGATCCGTCCTCTGTTGCCCAATCTACTGGGACTGCTGGGCAGGTGCCTGATAATGCTGATGATGAGCGTAGGCTCATATCCTTTCGGAAACATAAGCCACCCGCATTTCTGGGGTCAAGGGACCCAAAGGAGGTCACTGCTTGGTTGAGGGGCATGGACAAGATTTTTCAGGTTATGAGATGCCAAGATCCGCAGAAGTTGTTATATTCTGTTTATATGCTGGAGGGTGATGCCCAGGAGTGGTGGGACAATGTGTCTCGCCCATTTATTATTCAGGGTGAGGTCCTTACTTGGACTATGTTTGAAGGATTATTCCATGAAGAATATTTTCCCCGCGATGTTCGGGAGGCTAAGCAAGGTGAATTTGATAATCTGGTACAGGGAGTGATGACTGTTGATGCCTATGTGGCGAGATTTAATGAACTTGTCAAGTTTGCTAATTATGGAGGTACTCTACCTACTCCGGAATTCTTGTCAGCTAAATTTCAAAGAGGGCTGAATGAGAAGATTGCGAAGAGAATGTCAAATACCGCAGTGAGAAACTTTGCTGATTTGGTGACCCAGTGCAAAAGGGTCGAGACTGTTTATGGGAGGTATCCAAAATCCGATTCTACAAAAGAGCAAGATGTTAAGAGGACACCTGGTCCTTCTGGTAATACCAACAGAGGAGGTTTTAATAATAGAGGTAGGGGGTTGCATGTGAGGCAGCCTCCTGGTCAGTTCAAGAGGGGTGGAAATAATGGTGGTGGTGGTGTTTCGAACAGATATTTTACCCCACAATGTGGGAAGTGTGGGAAATACCACAGAGGTGTATGTGGTGCTGGTACGTCGAATTGTTTTAAATGTGGTCAGAGTGGCCACTTTGCTAGAAATTGTACTTCTTCTTCGGGGCAGGCTGCGAATCTGCAGGCCTTGCCGCCAGTTACTACTACTGCTGCTCCTATTGCTGTTGTTCCTACGGTGGGACGAGTATATACTACTAATGCGCAACGTACTGAGAAGGCTCCGAATTTGGTTAAAGGTATAATTTTTCTCTCTAACGTTGATTTATCTGTATTGTTTGATTCGGGAGCGACGCATTCATTTGTGGCGGACTATGTGGCTAAGGCGTTGGACTTAAAGGTAACACGGATGGTTCCTCCGATGCGTATTACTACTGCTACAGGCGAGGTTAGTGAGTCGTCCTGGATTTGTGAAGATGTAAAGTTCACTTATTTAGGCAGGGGTTACACCATTGATTTAATTATCTTACCCCTGGCCTCTGTCAATTTGATTTTGGGGATGGATTGGTTGTCTCGGAACTGCGCAATGATTGATTGCTGCGGGAAGAGGTTGTTGTTATCTCACGAGAGGCCGTCTGTTTGTCCGTCTTTGTATTTGTCTGTCAGTCAGACTGTGAAAGCCTTGAAGGCTGGAGATCTGGGTTATGTCTTGTTGGGCGGATTGGTGGGTGATAAAAAGGAGGAGATTTCTGCTATTCCAGTTGTTAATGAGTTTGAGGATGTATTTCCGGATGAGATACCGGAATTTCCACCTGAGAGAGAGATTGAATTCTCGATTGATTTATTGCCTGGTGTGGGGCCGATCTCCTTGGCTCCATATCGGATGTCGCCACTTGAGTTGGCTGAGTTGAAGAAACACATTGAAGAATTGTCTGCGAAGAATTTTATTAGGCCGAGTGTGTCTCCGTGGGGAGCACCGGTGATATTTGTAAAGAAAAAGGATGGTAGCATGAGATTGTGCACTGACTACCGACAGCTGAATAAAGTGACTATTAAGAACCGGTACCCCTTGCCGCGTATTGATGATTTATTGGATCAGTTGAGGGGTGCCTGTGTATTTTCGAAGATTGATCTCCGGTCCGGATATCACCAGATTCGGATTAAACCGGAGGATGTACCTAAAACAGCTTTCCGATCCAGATATGGACATTTTGAGTATCAAGTTATTCCTTTTGGGCTTACTAATGCCCCGGCGGTGTTCATGGACTATATGAACCGCATTTTTAAACCGTTTTTGGACCAGTTTGTAATTGTTTTTATTGATGACATTTTGATCTACTCTAAGAGTAAGGAGGAGCACGTCGACCATTTGAGGACTGTGTTGCAGGTATTGAAGGACAAGAAATTATATGCTAAGCCGTCTAAGTGTGAATTCTGGTTGTCTGAGGTGCAATTTTTGGGTCATGTTATTTCTGCAAGCGGTGTTGCAGTGGATCCAAGCAAGATTGAAGCGGTGAGTGACTGGGAACGACCCAAGACTGTGACTGAGATTAGAAGTTTTCTGGGGCTTGCTGGCTATTATCGCCGATTTATACAGGGATTTTCTGCAATGGTTCTACCGTTGACTCGATTGACACGAAAGGATACTCCTTTTGTGTGGACCCAGGAATGTGAGGACTGTTTTCTGCTACTTAAAGAGAAATTGACTACTGCTCCGGTGTTGACTCTACCTGATCCGGAGGGTGAGTTTGTATTATATTGTGACGCTTCTAAGAAAGGTTTGGGGAGCGTGCTGATGCAGGAAGGAAAAGTGATTGCATATGCGTCTAGGCAGTTAAGGCCGCATGAAGAAAATTATCCGACGCATGACTTAGAATTGGCTGCTATTGTATTTGCCTTGAAAATTTGGAGGCATTTTCTGTATGGGATGAAATTTGCTGTGTTCAGCGACCATAAAAGCTTGAAATATTTATTTGATCAGAAAGAGCTGAATATGAGGCAGCGTAGATGGGTTGAATTCTTGAAGGATTATGACTTTGAGCTGAAATACCACCCGGGAAAGGCCAATGTTGTGGCCGATGCATTGAGTAGGAAGTCTGTTAACTTATCGCATATGATGATGTGGGACAATGAAGTGATTGAGCAATTCCGTGATATGAAAATAACGGATTTCTTTGCAGGAAGAATGTGTGATATGGAGTTGACTCGGATTGAGAACGAGCTGCACGAGAAGATTAAAGAGACTCAAATCAGAAATGAAAGTATAAAGTATTTGAAAGGCCAGAGTGGCATATCTGTGAATGAACAAGGACTACTATTATATCAGGGCAGGATTGTTGTGCCCAAGGAACTTGCTGAGGAAGTTATGACTGAGGCCCATAAGGGTCAATATGCTATCCACCCAGGTGCCACAAAGATGTACCAAGATTTGAAAGTTAAGTTCTGGTGGCCTGGTATGAAAAGAGATGTTGCCGAGTACGTGTCTAAGTGCTTGGTGTGTCAGAAAGTGAAAATAGAGCATCAGAAACCTGCTGGATTACTTCAGCCGCTGGATATACCTGAATGGAAATGGGAGAGTATTTCGATGGATTTTGTTGTTGGATTGCCGAGGACTCAAGCTGGTTATGATTCGATTTGGGTTATTGTGGACCGACTCACGAAGTCCGCACATTTTCTACCAGTACGAGTGGATTATACCACAGAGAAGTTGGCTACACTGTATGTAAAGGAGATTGTTAGGCTCCATGGGATACCGATTAGCATTGTTAGTGATCGGGACCCGAAGTTTACTTCACGTTTTTGGGGAGCTTTGCAGCAGGCTTTTGGCACTCAGCTCCGGCTGAGCACTGCTTATCACCCGCAGACTGATGGTCAGACTGAGAGGACCATACAGACACTTGAGGATATGCTGAGAGCATGCACACTGGAACAGGGTAATGCTTGGGATAAGTACTTACCACTGGTGGAGTTTTCTTATAATAACAGTTTTCATTCCAGTCTGGGTATGGCACCATATGAGGTTTTATATGGCAGGAGGTGTCGTACGCCCACTTGTTGGACTGAGGTAGGCGATAAGGAAAGATTTGGTCCGGATTTTGTGCAGGAAACAACAGAGCAAATTGAAATGATCAGAGAGAAATTGAAACAGGCACAGAATCGGCAGAAAAGTTATTATGACAATAAGCATAGACCGCTGGAATTTGAGGAAGGCGACCATGTATTTGTACGTTTGTCGCCGGTCACAGGTGTTGGCCGTGCGTTGGGTGTGAGGAAGCTGAGTCCACGGTTCATTGGGCCGTATCAGATTATGAAAAGAGTAGGATTGGTGGCCTATCAGCTTGCCTTACCCCCACAGTTATCTAATTTACATGATGTTTTTCATGTGTCGCAGTTGCGACGTTATGTTCCGGATGAATCACATGTTGTGATACCGGATAATATTGAAATTAGGGAGAACTTGAAGACTCCCATCGGTCCTATTGCAGTATTGGACCGCAGTGAAAAGAGACTAAGAAGTAAAGTGATTCCCATGCTGAAGATTCAGTGGGAAGGCCGCACACCTGAGGAGGCTACTTGGGAGCGGGAGGACGAGATTCTCCGGCTGTATCCTGAGTTAGTGAGCAGGTATGATTTAATTTTGCGGACAAAATTTCAAAAAGGTGGGGTGAATATAACACCTCAAATATTTAAATGTGTATTTTAATGATATATTGTGAAAGGAAAGTTGATGGATTAGTGAAAATCCAAGTATTATGGCCAAAAAGGGCAAAACGGTAATTTGCCAACCGTGTGTTAGGAGGCTTAAATATTGAGTTAGAGATTTCAAATGACAAAAGTAAGGTTGGAAATGGAATCAGGGCGAAAAATTGAGTAAATAGTCAAATTTGAGAAAAATCGATGAATAGTGATTTTTAAGTGTTAAAATAATGAGTGTGAGTGTACCGATAGGTGTGAAATTTTTATCATTATTTTGGAGAAAGAAAAATATGTTATGGACTGGAAAAATACGTAGATTAAGGAATTATGATTGGAATTTTTATCGGAGGTAAAGTTAGATCGCGTGTGGGACCCGTGTGACCGAAGTCACTTGGGCCACCTCCCTTTTCTTCTTCTTTTCCTTCTTCCTTTCCTCTCATTCCCGTGCGCACCTACAGAGGAAAAGAGACCCAAAAACCTCCATTCTCCATTTTCTTCCCATTTCTTCGTTTCTCCACCGAATCACTTGGTTTTGGTGTTGAAATCTATCGTAAACAACCTTCCAAAGCCATTGGTAGCATCTAGAAGCCTTGAATCCACCTCTTTGGCCACGTTTTTGGCAAACTCAGATTCGACCCATTAGTGTTCTTGGAGATTTCTTGGAGTTTTGAGCTTCAAATGGTTTAGTGAAGCCTTGGTGGTGATCATACTACTCATTGTAAGTATATTTGTGGTCTCTTTATAGTTGATTCCATAGATCTATGAATATGTGTTCAAAGCTTTGATTTTAGATGTGTGATGATAGAGAGCCCAAATGCAAAAATGCTATTAGATGAAAAGGCCTTAGAATCATGTTTGTAAGCTAGAAATGCTATGTTAATTTTTGGTGAAAAATATGGATTTGTAACTTAGGCAAAATTTGAGGAATTTTGATGAAAAATGAGTTTTTGAGTAAATTGGATTTGATGATTGTTGTAGGGTGCCTCACACGGTTGGATTTGAGAAAAGTTGAATTGGAGCATACGTTTGGAACGGTGTTGCTCGTGCTAAGGTAAACTCTTGGAACTTGGGTTTAATCCCTAGTGAGCTCCACCACACCTAGAGGAAGGTAGTGGTTGGATGATGTAGTGATGACATGATGTGTTTGTATGCTTGTATGCATATTGCTTGTATTGTGTGAAATTGTGTGGTCACTGATCAGTTGACAAGTGGAGTTTGGTCATCCGCTGGATTCATCCTTGTGAGAATGCCAGTCGGGTATTGCCGTGGAGTCGACTCTGGGAGCGGCGCCAGGATGATCCAAACGTGGGACGTCCGCCGGATAGGGCTCATGAGGAGTTCCGGTTGGGTATTGCCATGGAGTCTTCTCAACCATGGGAGAGGCGCCAGGACTGTCCAGGGAGTTATATGATGGAGTCCTTGAACATGAATCCATGAGTGGATGTTCTTGGGTGTCTCCAGGAGGATGGTGATATTGTTTTACTTGCATGCCATATTATGTCATTTTGATACATTTTAGTGAGCCATGGAGTGGAGAGAGCCTCTAGCTCCATTGGTTTACTGAGATATATCCGTATATCTCACCCCGTGTTTGGGGGACCACATTTCAGGTCACTATGAGCCGGGAGGAGCTTCGGGCAAGAAGCCCGTATAGTGGACGTTGGATTGGCATGCGGTGCATTGGATTGCATGGCTTTTGGAGGAGTTTATGGAGTGCACATAGCATACCATTAGTATTTTGAGACTTAGGTCATGAACATATTGCATGATGTCATTTTCCATGCTTTTGTTAGTGTTCATGGTCATATGCTAAGTCTTGTTTATGTTTTATTATTCATGGCTTGGATAACTGTATATTTTGAGTGAGCATGGGACTTGTCCATTGCCACATTCATAGCCTTGAAGTCTTAATGAGTTATGTTGTAAAAATGGTCCATATTGCATGTAAATGGCCATTATTTTGAGAATGATGTAATTGATGCTAAACTTAAGGAAAATGCATGATGGAAGGGCCTAGAGCCAACATTAGGACATGATTATGTGTTATGTGGAGTACCAAGGGGTTAGGGATGGATTACATACCCTTTTTGGGGCTCAAAACGCTGTAATCTGTCATTTTGCTGCATAGTAATCGATTACCCAAGCATGGTAATCGATTACCATGCAACAGGGGACGAAAATTGGCTACTGTCTGCACTGGTAATCGATTACTGAGGCTTGGTAATCGATTACCATGTGAGGTAATCGATTACCCAAGATTGGTAATCGATTACCAGAACAGAGGAGGTCAAAATTTGGCTACTGCCTCATTTTTGACAGGTGGTAATCGATTACCACCCACTGGTAATCGATTACCACAGTGTAATTTTTGAAAATTCAGGTTTTTCTTGACTTAAAGAAAGGGGCATAACTTGATGGGTAGAACTCCAAATGATACGTGGTTTGAAACCACGCGTAGACAACGTAAAGGACTACAACTTGGTAAAAGATGAGAGTAAGGTGGTGAGTTTAAATGAAATGAATAAAAAGAATGATCTATGATGTTAGAAAGTGTATGATTCCGCAAATGGCATTTACAATTATAGTATGGTTTTAATTGATTACGGAAAATGTATTTATGAAAAAGAAAAGGAATATGTTAAAAGAAAAATTTGCCCGTAATTTAATTAACCTAATCACTGTGATTGTAACTGCGCTTAATATCATAATCAATGTTAACAATACCGGTGTACAACGGGCTGTTACACCATGGCTGTCGGTGTTGCCTTCCAACGAGAGTCATTCTTGGCCCTCGTCTCGGGTTTCCGCTGTGGCTCCGGATGTGTTGGATTCAGAGCGTGCTTCCGATGATAACGGGGCACATTCGAATAATGAAATTTCTGCCTCCACGGTTGTACCTTCTGGGGTGGTACATGTTTTTTTGTTCTTGTTCTTGTTCTTATTCTTGTTCTTGTTCTTGTTCTTGTTCTTGTTCTTGTTCTGTTTGTCTCAAGGATTTTGTTTGTTTTGATAATTGATTTGTTTAACAGGGAGCTGTGCTTTCAAATCTTGGCAATACTTGCTTTCTTAATGCTATCTTGCAATGCCTTACGCACATGGTGCCTCTAGTCCTGGGTCTTCGTCTTGGGTCAGCCCATTACGAAATATTGGAACCAATTGGGCTGTCTCCTTGTCCTCCTGCTAACTGGACTGGTCCCCTTGGAATTCTTTGGGCCGACGTTGGAGCCCGTATTGCTATTTGCGTTGTTTGGGCTGCTTCTGTTGAATGAGCCCATAACAGTTAGATTGACGAAAATCAACAGTGATAAGATTGGATGTAAAGGTGATAAACTTTTTTCGTGGTAAATAGATCCTTCCCCTTATTTTGATAATTTTTTTTTTAAAATTTTGCGCCTATTGGGATAATGGTTTCGAATTTTGCATCAAGATGGTCAAAAGGTCGTGTCAAGTTTGAGTTTTTTTTTTTTTTTTTTTTTGCTTTGAAAATTTCCTTTAGATTTAATTATTAGTTTAATTTTTTAATTTTGTTTTAAACGGGTTGAGAGTCTACCAATTTTTTAAGTATCCATATGTTGGTTATCTTTACCATCTCTTATAAAGTTTTTCACCCTCATTTTATAACTCTTTTCTAAATGACTTGAACAATTATCACTCATAGAATCTTAAAGACAGAAGGATCATAAAATATACGTATGGATCATTATCAAAAAATTTCAGATACACAGAATCCCTTAAAATGATAAGCATATAGAGCATACATGCTTCTTTTTTAGAATAGATTATGCTAATAACATTATGGGAATAAAATTTCCATTAAACTTTTATTCTAGCAGCTGAGACATAAAATAAGTTAGGGCCTACCATTTTATTTTCTCTCAAATATTTCACCTTTCTCTCACATGTTTCACCTTTTTCTCTCTTCATTGTTGGGTCTGCTACAAGAAAGAAAGTAAAGAAAGTTCTGCTGCAACAACAGAAGTTTTATTCCTTAACATTATACTAGGTTTTTGGAAAGAAAAAAAAACTTATAGAGTATTCATGGAGATAAGAACACACTAATTTTATTTCTATTTCAATATCTTCCATCTTATAAATAACAAGTCTCGTTTTATAGACAAGGAAGTAGAACATAAATGTCAAATCTTACATCATAAGCAGAAATAATCTATGTAGCACCGATACGACACGCGACACGTGATACGACACGACACGACACTCCGACACGTCAATCCTAAAAAATTATGGATTTCTACACGTTGGGACACGTTTTAATATTAAATAATATCTTTAATTTATATAGTTTATATTTCATTTAATATTTAATAATTTAACAAAAAATGAAACTAAATTAATAATACCCATCAACACGTTATAAAGATGGAAGCTTTAATAAAAAAAATGGGATGAGAGAGACATAATATCATATAGAGAGATCAAATCATATTAGAGAGAGATCAGAGAGAATGAGATATAACAAGAGCGTAATAGGAATTGACAACAATGATGCTGAGATGATCTCTTATCTACTTAAGGGGAAAAAATACAAAAAAAAAAAATTGATATGATCAGGTGGAAGCTTTATTAATAAATTTTAATTTTTTTTTAAATTTTAAAAAAATAAAAAATAAAAAAATTTACGAAAATGCCAGTTGACCGTGTCTGACACGGTCAAATTCGCGTGTCGGAATGGTCAACTTGTCGGAAAAATTCAACCGCGTGTCCGACACCGTGTCGGAGCGTGTCGCCGTGTTGGACCCGACTCTTCCTGTTTTTACAAGTGTCCGTGCTTCCTAGGACATAATAATGACACACCAGCAATTACTTTTGACAAAATATTACAATCCAAGGCCCTAAAAGTAACCTTTTTGACAAAACACTACCATTGTTGTTTAAAATCTCGATTTATCACTATGATTTTACGTTTTTACGATTTTCTTCAACAAAATGATTTTACTAATATTCCAAACGCTTTTACGTTTTGGCGATATTTTATGATTTTTTTACATTACTAATTTGCGTTTTATGATTTTTAATCCGGTTTCAATTTTACTAAAGATCTCGATTTTGACAACATTGAACACTACAATCCAAAACAATAAAGTAACTTTTGACTTTAGCACGCTACAATCCAAATTATTAAAGTAGCTTTGTCTAAAGTGACTTTTCTAAAAATGACTTTTTATTTTAAAAATGATTGTGAGGATTGATTGTTTAGGTGTCAGATTGAGCCCTCTCCTTTGTTCAGAATTAAGATTGCCATATATAAAAAAGGGTTTTCTGAATTAATATAATTTGATTTACAATGATAGGGGATATATAAACAAGAGTAAATGAAAAAAAAAAAAACGAAACAAATTCAAATCCTTATTAACAAAAAATTAAATCTCTAATTAATAGGCTACAAATAAGGGATATAATTGTATTTCAAATAAAAATTGAAAGATTATAATCTTGCTTTTCTACAAAATTGATTTTTTACATCAAAATATTGTTCCTGTTAGGTACGAGAATGAGAGATATTGCTATTCATTCTGCCAACACCAAGAAAGGGTATGTATGATTTGTATTTCTGGTCTTCCTAAATTTATAGGTAATTCAGGTCAGAAAATATAGAAATATAGAGTTATGTATCCCAAAAATATAGATATATTATTTTATACAATATCGTACCAAATGCTATATAGTATTAAAATTCAATCAAGTCTTATACAATCAGGTCTCATACTATCAGGTCTTATACTATCAGATATTATACTATCAGGCCTTATCCTATATTATACACCAAACATGCCCTAATATTCCAAAAAAATGCTGTATTATTTATTTTTAAAGAAAATAAAAAAATATTTTTTAAAAAAAGTTCGTCACGAGTTATTTAGTAAACTACTTTAAATATTAAAAAAGGAAAAACATTAAAATCTTCTAATCCTTATCATTAAATGCATATAAAATAACTTCCAAATACCACCAAATCACGAATAACAATTGCACGATTTTAAAATAAATTATATTAATCTGATAATATCGGGTGATTGATGATTGTATTTGGATTCTCTCATGTATATCTTAAAATATTATTTTATATCTATATCTTAAAATGACACAACTTTATATCATTTAAAATAACAATTATTTTTTTCCTTAAATAATATAATCACACGATGATTTGTTCACTTGAAATAATCCAAATAGTGTCCTTATTTTATAAGAATTTATCATTATAAAAGATATTATTAGTGGTGAAGAAAACAGTAACAGTGTTAGTGGGAGTTGAGAGAGTGAGCGCACGTGAAGTCACTTTCCCTCTCATTTTATCTCTCTAAGAAGTTTGTTTGAACGCCTTTTCAATATTCCCTCCTCTTCTCATCCATCTCAAAACCCTAACCCCCAAATTCACCTCTTTAATTTTTTTTCTCGTTCATTCGAAGCCTTTCGGATATAAATTTACTCCCAAAATTTTATTCTCAAAAAACCCTAGCAGTCTCTCAAAAAACCAAAATAGAAAACAAAAATAACTCAAACAGACAACATGTTTTCTAAATTTAATTCTAAAAGCAAAATAATAGTTACGGTCCTTAAAACTGTTTTTACAAAACAAACCTTACTTTTTGGTCTGAAAAGTAAAAAAGTGTTTTTTAAAAAAGTAATAAAAAAGAGCCTTGACTTGCCGTTTTAAGTCTCGTGTGCTCATCATCACTCTTTGCACAAGATAGACAGGACCTATCGGAATTGGACGCTCCTTTGGGACCAAACCCAAACCCCCTTTCTAAAACCAAAACCCTAAATCTAAATGCCTCACAATTGGTCCCCCTTCGTTCCCTGGCAATTCGCCATGGCCGTCGCTGTTGCCTTCCAACGAGAGTCATTCTTGGCACTCGTCTCGGGTTTTCGCTGTGGCTCCAGATGTGTTGGATTCAGAGTGTGCTTCTGATGATAACGGGGCACATTCGAATAATGAAATTTCTGCCTCCACAGTTGTACCTTCTGGGGTGGTACGTGCTTTTTTGTTCTTGTTCTTGTTCTTATTCTGTTTGTCTCAGGGATTTTGTTTGTTTTGATAATTGATTTGTTTAACAGGGAGCTGGGCTTTCAAATCTTGGCAATACTTGCTTTCTTAATGCTATCTTGCAATGCCTTACGCACACGGTGCCTCTAGTCCTGGGTCTTTGTTCATGCAATCATTCAACCGCTTGTGCTGGTGTGTTACCCTTAATTGAATTTGAAAAAAATTATTATTTTATGTGTTTAGATTTAGCTTGTTGTGTAAAATAGTGTGCTTTAGTTCAATAGTCTTGCCTTATTGTGGGGTTGAGAGGTGGTTAGACCTAACTATCCTTACTTCTGTGATAATTTTTGTTAGCATATGGGTGTCCTAGAGACAATCTTTTGATTAAATAAAGGACACTAGATGTAGAACTTTGTTTGTCGCAAATAAATGAAAGCACTATTTATTCAGTTTCATATTGTGTCTCGATATTACTGTTAATATTATATGAACGAACTGGATAAACCCCTTGGAATAGAACAGGTATCTCTTGAGTATCTGTGATGAGATCACGATCATGAGGATTCAAGGATATTGCATGTCTATTCCTAATTATATGTTCCTAGTCTAGAGACACTGAGTTTGGGGATCAGTGATCTCGAGTAAAGACTAGTACGACTTATCTACTTGTATATGGATACAAGGTAAAGACCTCATGAGCTGCAGATATGGAGATATCTTAGCTAAAGTCGTGGGTGGACCTATAAGAGTATAGCTCACACTGAACAGACCCAAAAAGAGACTCTATGAGGAAATCTCACAGATAGTGTCATTAGAGTAATCTCTTTATGTTTGGGTATGTCTTTCCTTAGACCAGAAGTTATTACCTAGACTGTGTTCTTGAAGGCATGTTTTGATTGTATACCTCGTCTGCCTGAAACATGGAGACTCATAGGTATACTGTTGGGCGTGTCCTTAAAGGGCACAGGGCTAGGGTAATAAGCTAAAGGAATTCGTCAAATCTCTGTGAGAGATTAGGTTATCTGTAAACCGGAGAAATCGGGATGACATTTACAGGGACTCGGGAATCTATGCATAGTAAAAGAGATCATGAGATGATCTGCCTTTAGAGTCAGTAAATTGAAGATTCCCTATTTCGAATAAAGTTTACCCTAAACCGCAGGGGTTGATACATTTCCTTACCCTAGGTTAATGGGAAGTTACCGAAACGAAGGGAAATACATACGGTAACCAAATATGTGCAATAGGTTGATCAAGTCATTAATCTGACTAGTTCTGGGGCAACAAAGCATTGCTAGTGCTCTGTGTTGTCATTAATTGGGTTGTGGGCTTGTTGGGCCCAAGCCCAGTTATGTCAGAAGCTAAGTTGGACCTAATGGGTCATACACTAACACCTTGTAGTCATGATGGACTAGCTTTAAAGGTATTGGGCCTAATAATGTTATTAGTCCAAGAAGCTGTTTGGAAGCTCACCTAAATGGGTGGGTGGTGCATGGAGTTTAGTAATGGGCTTGGATAGTCCAAGCCATTACTAATTAATTTAATTAGTTAAATTAATAATCAAATATTTGAATTTCGAATCTTTAATTTGAAATTTGAATTTTGAAAATTGAATTTAGAATTTGAATTTCGAAATTCGAATTTTGAATTTGAAATTTGAAATTTGAAATTTGAATTTTGAAATTTGAATTTGGATTTGAATTTTGAAATTCGAATTTGGAATTTGAAATTTGAAATTTTGAATTTTGAATTTTGAATTTGAATGTTTGAACGTTTGAATTCAAGTGTTTGAATTCGAATTTGAATTGGTTTTGAAAAGTTGTTTCATAACAAAAGGATAAGACAGGATCTTAGTGGAGCATATTCCTTGGATCAAGAAGCATCTTTGGAGGCACTCCCTTGGCTGTTTGGTGCGCAACTTTTAGGTGATAAGAATGTTATCTTATCACTTAAAACAAACCTCCATTCAGATTTGGTGGTTGAGGGAATCAGTGGGTGAGTTGATTCAAATTTTGAATGCAACTACTCAATGTATTTGGACCCCTTCTAGGGCTGAATTATGCGCATGAGAAGTATATACTATATGATAGTTTATAAATTTAAGTTTAAATTATTTTGAACTTAATTTCATGTGGATAAGTGATATGCGATCAGCATATAAGGAATTCTAAGATAAAAAGAGGAAGAATGTTACTTAATCTGATGCAAGAAAAGGGCAAAATCAATGTTAATTTGTCAAATATCTTAATCTGAGGTTATATACTGATTTTATGTTGATTTCATAGGAGAAATGCACAAATTGGAGCTGAAAAGGACAAAGTGAAACTAAAGGCCCACGCTACGAGCGTGGGAATGACGCTTGCAGCACCAGAGGATCGCGCCACTATTCAGATTTTAAATTCGAAATTTGAATTCAAATTTATTTTAATTAAATCTTTCCGTTAAACGTTTCTGTAATAAATTTATACTTTAATATTTCCGTTATAACGTTTATGTAATAAATTGTAAGGTTTCCGTTATACGGGCAATATTGGAATTTCACGCTCACAGCGCGGGAATGACGCTCAGAGCGTGGGAAGAAGAAAATTGGCAGAAGGTCCCGCGCTGAGAGCGCGGGAGTGGCGCTGTCAGCGTGGGAGGCGCGAAAGGATGGAAATTCAAATTTCACATTTTAGGTCAAAGTCTCTTATAAAAGGAGACTCAACCCTTGAAGAAAACAACACATCTCAGAATACATATCACAAGACCTAGAGGAGGCATTCTTCGTGTTCATCACTCCATTCTTGTATTTTTCTTTATTTTCTTTTCAGTTCATGTTGAAATCAGATCAGCGATCATGATGTTGATTGGCTAGATCTATTTCTGTAGTCAGGGGCATGATCCCTTTGTAAACAATTGTTACAAGGATTGAATCATTCTATGTATTGAATTAATATATTTCATCTTTTTATCTTGAGCGTATTGATATTATTTCTATTAGATCTGATCAACCTAATAGGAAATGATATTCTGGGGATCAGGATTCACAATAGGGATATTGGAATATTGATCCTGAAAGGAGATAAAGATGACTCTCCATGCATGTTCTAGGGATAGACTTGTGTGGATTGCAGTCGTGGGATTTATCTACATAATGCTTATTTTCAGGCGGAATTACTAAGGGATTAGGGTTCCAATTGAAGTAAAGGGTTAGATCGCCAAGGGATTGGGATCTAACTAATTATTTCTAAAAGATGATAATTTATCTGAGTTGTTAATTTCAATAGGTTTTATGAATCAATCCGAAGTAAAATTGGGAACAATTGGTGAATGTACCCTGGCTACAGTCTTCTTCATCACTTTTTCTACAAAAACATTCCTTCATCTATTTTAAGTCTTTTTCAGAAAAATACAAAAACAAATCTTTCACTTTTATTGTCATTTAATTTAAATTACAATTATTTGTCAACAACCAATTGATTTATCTAACTTAAGAGGACTGGTTATAGTAGTAATTGTTTATCAATCCCTGTGGAGACGATACTTACTTATCACTTTATTACTTGGAACGATCGGTGCACTTGCCGAGATCGCAACAAGTTTTTGGCGCCGTTGCCTCATTGTGTTTACAATATTACAAATAACCGTAGATTCTTGAGATTAGATTCTTATTTTATTATTCTTTTATCTTGTTATGTTGTTCAGGTGTTACTGATAATTTTCTCTGATTTTTATGCGAGGTAGACTTCCGCCTAAAGACTTTGTAATAGATTCTGAAATTACAAAGACAGAAAAGCAACTAAGGAAGGCTGCTAGACAGATCATTTGGGAAGATTTGAAGCACACACCTTTACAACCAATTCAAGAGATGGCAGAAAATAACAATGTTGGTCATGGGCGAGGAGGAAATGCCAACAATCAACCTCCAAGACTGTTGAATACAATTTTGACTCCAGTATTCAACAGGGCCAATTCAAGCATAGTCAGGCCAAATGTGGAGGCTAATAATTTTGAACTCAAGCCATCATTAATTTCTTTGGTGGAAAGGGTTCAATTTTCTGGAGCTGATGATGAAGATCCACATGAGTTTATAGACCGATTCTTGATGGTCTGTGATACCACCAAACACAATGGGGTATCTACAGATGCTATCAGGCTTCGATTGTTCCCTTTCGCTGTTAAGGGAAAAGCATTAAGGTGGATCGAACGACAACCAGCAAACAACATTCTTACATGGGAAGATCTGTCCAGCAAATTCTTTGATCATTTCTTCTCCATGGAAAAATATAATCAGCTGGTGAATGAAATCACAAACTTTCGCCAGTTAGAAGGAGAATCACTCTGTGCAACTTGGAACAGATTCCAAGAATTAAACAGGAAATGTGCACATTACGAAGGAGATGATGACAGAAAAGTGGTGATATTTTTCAATGGAATCACCCCCGAAACAAGGATGATAATAAATAGTGCCGCTGGAGGTTCTATTCGGGAAAGCACATCTGAGCAAGCTATTGAATTGATCAAAAAGCTTGCAAGAAATGAAAATGAAAGTGTGTTAGTTCCCACACAAAGAGCAGTAACAAAACCAGCAGATAGTGATGTAATATCATTATCTAAAAAGTTTGACAGTTTAAGTGAAAAATTTGACAAGTTACAAGTGTTAAAGGTTCAAACAACTCCTCTGATTTGTGACCAATGCCAAGAAAGTCATGAATCCAGTGAATGTCCGAATCCATCATCCGAAGATTCACTTCAACAATTACAGGTGAATGGGATTTGGTACGATCAACGTCCTCAACAACAACAAAACTTCCAGCGAAATCAAAATTTCCCTGGTGGTAACAACAACTTTCAGCGGAGGACTCAAGGATCAGGTATGGATTTTAAAGCTAATAATAATTATGCTCAACCTTCACAGAATCAACAAAGTGAGCCTGCTGAGTGGGAAAAAGCTTTTGCTCAGATGGCTAAGGCTTCTAATGAGATGGCTCAACACACCAATGCTTTCATGGAAGAAACCAGAGCCAACAACAAGAACACAAATGCTTCTATTAGGAACCTGGAGAATCAGGTAGGCCAGCTGGCAAAACAATTTTCAGAAAGAATTCCAGGTACATTTCCAAGTAATACAATTATCAATCCAAAAGAGGATTGCATGTATATTACAACTAGAAGCGGGAAAGTAGTGGCAACCCCAGAAAAGCCAAACACAAAGATGGAAGCTAAGAAGAAGCTTAAGGAGGTTAAGGAGCCAGAAAATGAAATTGAAAAACCTGTGGAAGAAGAAAAGCCAATTGAGAAGAAGAAGTTTGAGTTGAGCCATGAGTATGTGATGGCTCAAGCACCTTACCCAGAAAGGTTCAAGAAAGAAGCCTATAATAAGCATTATGACAGGTTTTTGGATATCTTCAAAAAGCTGCACATCAATATTCCTTTTGTTGAAGCTTTGTCTAGCATGCCAAATTATGCAAAGTTTATGAAGGACTTGTTGTCAAGGAAGCACAAACTGCAGGAATGCCAAACGGTGACACTCACTGAGGAGTGTAGTGCTATTATTACCAAGAAGGTCCCGCCTAAGCGTAATGATCCAGGGAGCTTCAATATCCCTATTGAAATTGGGAACACAAAAATCAGTCGGGCATTGTGTGATCTTGGGGCTAGCATTAATCTGATGCCCCTTTCTGTTTGCAATTCCTTGGGGATTACCGAGTTGAAGCCTACTCAAGCATCTTTACAACTTGCTGATAAGTCCTCAAGGAAGCCGAGTGGAATAATAGAAGATGTTCTTGTGAAGGTGGACAAGTTCATTTTTCCTGCTGATTTTGTGGTGTTGGATATGGAAGGAGGAGCTGCAATGCCTCTTTTGTTGGGTAGACCTTTCTTAGCTACATCCCGTGCATTGATTGATGTTGAAAACGGAAAGCTTGAGCTAAGGATGAATGATGAGACCGTTACCATCAATGTCTTTAATTCTTTAAAACAGTCTTCTCACAAAGATGATTGTTTTAAAGTTTCAAAGGAAAAACAAAATGTGGCGGTTAAGGTTCCTAAAAAAACAAATGATGCCAAAAAAGATGGTGTCATGAAGGTGGAATCGAAGGAGTCTCCTAAAACTCTAAAAGAAATCTTCTTTTGTAACAAGGTAGTGACTGAAGTATTAAAGGAACAGGAGGCTGATTCAAAAGATAAAGATCCATCTTCCCATACCAACAAAATTCTTAATGAGAAAGATGACAAACATGGGAAAAAAACTCAAGAAAAGAGTCATCCTACAATGAAGAAGGTACTGAGAAAAGAGGTGATCAAACTCTTTGATAAGAGTTGGAAGAGACATCGGAAGCTGAAGTTCAATAAGAGACACCGAGATTCTATTTCTCGGAAGAATCAAAGCTTCAAAGAGTTTCTAACATGGCTCCATGGTTTGGGCCAAATCTGGGAATGGTGGCTCCAAACACCAAGGCAGCCAATACCACCAGATCCTCCATTTGCTGAGTCATCCCACGCTGCTGAGTGGGATGACATGGAGGTTTGATTTTATCTCCTTGCTGACGGAGATTTTGTACATTAGTTTATTTTTCTGTTTTGTATTTTAGTTAGTATATTTTTCTCTGATGTTTTAATGTGCGCATTATAGTCTCTTCTATATGCCACTGTTTGTTCCATTGTTCAGGTTTTCCTTCTTGTGGTTTAATTATTGCTGAGGACAACAATGCTCTAAATCTGGGAATGGTAGGCTTGCATCTTAGAACTGCAATTCTTCTATCAGGGGAGATATTCTAACTCTTTTGATTTTCTTAGTTATTTTTATAGTTATTTGGTGTGCCATTAAAAAAAAAAAAAAAAGTGAGTTTTGAACAAATCCCAGGTTTAAATGCTCATCTTGTTAATGTACATGAATAAATTCTTGGAATATATTGTATGACTTTCTGGCATAACATTGCATAGGCATAATTAGATTGCATGATTGCTCGTTTGTCTAAGTTAATATTGTGAATTCTGATAATGTCTGAAGTCAATTTTCTTGAGTTTGCATTGATACCATAGCTGTGAGGTTTTGAGCCTAAACACTGAAATTTTTGTTGAGAGGCCTCACTGTTGTAATACTCTAGAACTTGATTGGTTTCTCTGTGATTCATGCATTGATTGATATGATAAAGGCATTTTGTTCTTATTAGCTATTGGCCAAAATAACCCACATGTATGAAATTTTCCCTTGCTAGCCCCTTTGAGCTTGAACTTATTTGTTGATAAATGACCTATGGCCTAATTGATGGCTTAGCCTATATCCATGTGACTTACCTTGATTGAGATTGAATCACTAAATGTGTTGAAAATAAAATAAAGAAATTGAGGTAAGCTCCACTAAGGTCAAGTGATTAAGGGATAAAAAAAAAATCATCTATGCCCTTATAAAAAAAAAAAATAAATAAATAAAGCAAGAAAAAGGAAAAGAGTAAAAGGTGGCTGGAAGGAATTAATTCCCGAAATTCTGTGGGAATGCTAGAGGAGCAAAAATCATTGAATTGAATGTGTTAAAGTGAAATAATATCATTTTTTCAATCTCATTGTTGTTTGAGCTACTATCCATATATTCCTACCCTGTTACCCCGGCCAAGTTACAACTTGTGAAGTCCTTTTGATCAATTAATGCATGTGTGTGATTCTTCATTTTTAAGAATTTTTCGAGAATATGATCAAGCCTATGGTAGTGTTATAGCTTTGAGTGATTGAGTGCTCATTATACCCTTAAACACTGAGTGTTGAGTGAATATTATTTATCTGTGTGAGGGATAACCAATGTAGACTTGTATCTCTAAGAAGTTGATGACATTATTGGGAGTTTATGATGTTGAGTCAGGCATGCATGGCATATTGTGTCTGAGAGTGTCTCTGGAATGTTATGTTGGATTAATTGATTATTTCCTGGATTGAGTCTTGTACATTGCTGGGGACAGCAACGTTTAAATCTGGGAATTATTTGATATGCGATCAGCATATAAGGAATTCTAAGATAAAAAGAGGAAGAATGTTACTTAATCTGATGCAAGAAAAGGGCAAAATCAATGTTAATTTGTCAAATATCTTAATCTGAGGTTATATACTGATTTTATGTTGATTTCATAGGAGAAATGCACAAATTGGAGCTGAAAAGGACAAAGTGAAACTAAAGGCCCACGCTACGAGCGTGGGAATGACGCTTGCAGCACCAGAGGATCGCGCCACTATTCAGATTTTAAATTCGAAATTTGAATTCAAATTTATTTTAATTAAATCTTTCCGTTAAACGTTTCTGTAATAAATTTATACTTTAATATTTCCGTTATAACGTTTATGTAATAAATTGTAAGGTTTCCGTTATACGGGCAATATTGGAATTTCACGCTCACAGCGCGGGAATGACGCTCAGAGCGTGGGAAGAAGAAAATTGGCAGAAGGTCCCGCGCTGAGAGCGCGGGAGTGGCGCTGTCAGCGTGGGAGGCGCGAAAGGATGGAAATTCAAATTTCACATTTTAGGTCAAAGTCTCTTATAAAAGGAGACTCAACCCTTGAAGAAAACAACACATCTCAGAATACATATCACAAGACCTAGAGGAGGCATTCTTCGTGTTCATCACTAACCAAATATGTGCAATAGGTTGATCCATTCTTGTATTTTTCTTTATTTTCTTTTCAGTTCATGTTGAAATCAGATCAGCGATCATGATGTTGATTGGCTAGATCTATTTCTGTAGTCAGGGGCATGATCCCTTTGTAAACAATTGTTGCAAGGATTGAATCATTCTATGTATTGAATTAATATATTTCATCTTTTTATCTTGAGCGTATTGATATTATTTCTATTAGATCTGATCAACCTAATAGGAAATGATATTCTGGGGATCAGGATTCACAATAGGGATATTGGAATACTGATCCTGAAAGGAGATAAAGATGACTCTCCATGCATGTTCTAGGGATAGACTTGTATGGATTGCAGTCGTGGGATTTATCTACATAATGCTTATTTTCAGGCGGAATTACTAAGGGATTAGGGTTCCAATTGAAGTAAAGGGTTAGATCGCCAAGGGATTGGGATCTAACTAATTATTTCTAAAAGATGATAATTTGTCTGAGTTGTTAATTTCAATAGGTTTTATGAATCAATCCGAAGTAAAATTGGGAACAATTGGTGAATGTACCCTGGCTACAGTCTTCTTCATAACTTTTTCTACAAAAACATTCCTTCATCTATTTTAAGTCTTTTTCAGAAAAATACAAAAACAAATCTTTCACTTTTATTGTCATTTAATTTAAATTACAATTATTTGTCAACAACCAATTGATTTATCTAACTTAAGAGGACTGGTTATAGTAGTAATTGTTTATCAATCCCTGTGGAGACGATACTTACTTATCACTTTATTACTTGGAACGATCGGTGCACTTGCCGAGATCGCAACAATAAGATTGGAGGTTGTTGGGAAAGTTTGTTTTGCAACAGCTCCACCTCATCTCACTATTCTATGCGCAACTTTCAAAGAGATTTGAAAGTTTATTTTTCATTTTGAATGATTTAATTCCCTCCTCCTCTCCAAGTGTGCGCATATATATGACTTGTTCCTCACCTTAGGGTTTTGTGAAAACCTAGCCAACTCTCCTCCATCTATGCACCATTCTGTAGGGTAGCTCACTACACCTTTCCAAACAGAATACCTAGCCTCCACCTTCACCACTTGTGCGCATAGCAAGCCTCACTGTGGTGTTCATCTGGTGGCTTTCAAGAAAGGGTTCTTGCATCATTGACGAACGGTGGTGTGGATCACCATTAGAGGGTTTGAACCCTTCAAGCCTGACATCTGATCTCCCTGACTGATCAGGCCAAAAACAAGGTAACATCATGCTGTCTTAAAGCATGAACCTATGTGTGCATGTATGTTCCGCAGTAAAATTTTTGTTTTACACCTTACATGCATCGGCCTTCAAAGGCCAATTTACTATCAAAGTGGTATCAGAGCCCGGTTGCTTTACCATCGACGGGTGATGGTACCTTGTTTGTGAAAAGAGTTTTTCACGGTCAAAAATCTTTAAAGGGTTAAAGTTTAAATTCTGCATATGGATTTTGAATCACAAATCCTTTAAAGTGTTAAAGTTTTTGTTTTTATGAACATGTAAATTTGATTCTGTGTTCATAAAACATTATGCATCATGGTTTAGTTTCTTTTTCTTTATGAAAGTTTTAAAAGGAACACCCTTTTTGAAAGGGTAGATTCGGCCATGGAGGGTACTAAGAGTACCTTGAATGATTTCTTATTTTTCTCCATGAATTGTGTCATGTTTATATGCATGAAATTTTGTGACAAAATTTATCATATAGTCACCTATATGATTCGGCCATGTAGGGATATATGGCTACATGCATGGTTTAATTTTGTTTTCTTTAAGAAAGAATTAACAAAATTTGAATTGAAATTGTTTTTAAATTCGGCCAATGAGAAATTTAAGATTATGAATCTAGATGTTATTTTGATGTTTAAATGTTAAATGTCAAAATACATGTGAAAATGTTATGTGATAATATAATGTTTGTGTTTGCAAGTTTTGAACTTTTCAGGTACAAACAGGAAGGGGATGGTCATGGTGCCCGGATTTGAATTTTTTGAATTTTAAATTAATGTGTAATCGCGCATTTTAATTTACAAGTGTATTTGTAATTTAAATTTTGTAATTTTGTTCCTCCAAAATGTTATGGAGTTTCTTTAATTGTTTGTAATTAGAGAAATAGGCTAGTGGCGTATAGACGACAAGCGGCCGTTGCTTAAAGAAGCAAAAAGGGACAAAAGTGCGAGCACCATGGCTATCTCAATATAAACTGTTTATATGCATGTATGATTAGAACGTCTAGTATGCATGAATTGGGCAAACCGCGTTTTGTATGGTTATTATGTTTGTCCAAAAGCGACTAGTGTATACCGATAGATGTTTGACATAGGTAACGACTAGCATGATAACTTACAATATGCGTTTGATGGGACCTAATTAACCCCAAGATAAAAGGAACCCTTAAAAGGAATAAATAATTAAGCATATGATTACCTCCCACCACCAATGCTACTCAAAACTCTTCTACATAGTGGTGCTCCACAACTCAGTTGGGACCCTATTTCGTTGGGCTAGAGTAGTGTTTGAAGTGTAAGACACTTAGGGTGCTGGTTTAATGCTTAACTAATACATAAGTTGCAGGCATAGCCGAGCTTATGTGCTTAGGGTAATGGTGCTAGGTTGGTTGCATGAGATGCACCACTAAGTGACAAAGAGTTGTCAACCTAATGTTAAGAGAGGGTATGAGATACTGTTGATAAAGATCAACCCTTTATTTAAATTAATCTTGCGGTCTCAGACGGAGGTTAAAATAAATAATCGCACTCTTAATCCCACTAAGGTAAAATCTAAAGTAGATTAACCCTAAGTCAAAAGGAAGGGTCATTGACTTAGATAAAATAGTGGGAGGGGCAAATTATTTCAAGTCTTTAATAATTTGCTTTTAACTACATAACCGTATATTAACTAAAACTATCTTTACATCCTTTTCAGCTTATAGTATGACTAATCCACTGTCACTGCGTTCAATACTCGATACGAATAAACTGACCGGTTCAAATTTTATGGACTGGTATCGGAACCTAAGAATAGTTCTAAGGGCCGAAAAGATTGCCTACGTTTTAGATGCTGTAATACCCGTAGCTCCACGGGAAGGGGAAGAAGGGTTTGCGGAATTTGATTTCGTAACCCATCAACAGCACTTGGATGACAATGTGATGGCAGTATGCATCATGTTGGCATCCATGTCGCCTGAACTGCAAAAGCAGCATGAGCATATGGATGCTCCCTCTATTATCGTACATCTCAAGGAGTTGTATGATATTAAAGGCAGGCATGAGAGGTATGAGGCCTCAAGAGAACTGTTCTCTTGTAGGATGACTGAGAGCATGTCTGTTGGCAGCCATGTTCTCAAGATGATCGGGCTGATTGAGAAGCTAGGAAACCTAGGCTTCATCATGGATGCCGAGCTAAGTAATGACTTAGTCCTCACCTCACTTCCACCTTCCTTCAGTCAATTCATCATGAATTACAATATGCATGGGATGCAAGTGAGCTTGCCTGAGTTGTTAAGCATGTTAACAACAGCTGAAGTGTCTATCAAGAAGGATAGGACACAGGCTCTTTTGATTGGTGGGCCTAGCAAGGCCAAGGGAAAGGGTAAGGAGCCTGCAAAAGGTGACCCCCTTAAGCCCAAAGGAAAATCCAAGAAGAAAAAGGGAAAGAAGAAGGGTAAGAAGGCACCTAAGGACAAGGGTGATGCTGAGTGCTTCCATTATGGCAAGAAAGGCCACTGGAAGAGGAATTGTCCAGACTACCTGAACAATGTGAAGGACAAGAAGCATGGTGATGCTTCTGCCTCAGGTATTTTCATGATTGAGATAAATTATTCTTATGCTAATCCATCCTCATGGGTATTGGATACCGGATGCGGTTCTCATATCTGCAATATGTTGCAGGTACTTAGGAGCCCAAGGAGATTGGATAGAAACGAGGTAGATCTCCGCGTTGGAAATGGAGCAAGAGTTGCTGCTCATTCAGTTGGAGATGCTGACCTTATTTTGCCTACGGGCCTTTTATTGCATTTGAATAATTGTCTTTATGTTCCGCAAATTTCTAGAAACATTATTTCAATTTCTTGTTTAGAACAAGATGGATATACTTTCAGTATTAGGGATGGTACTTTTTCTATCATTTTGAATGATATGGTTTACGGTACTGCTTCTTTAATAAATGGATTGTATGTGTTGGAAATGGGAAATGAAGTGCTCAATATAGATGTGAAACGACCTAGGACGGATAATCAATCTTATCTTTGGCACTGTAGACTAGGGCACATAAATGAAACAAGATTGTCTAGGATGCATAGAGATGGATACCTGGACTCCATGGATTTGGAATCCTATGGACAGTGTGAATCTTGTCTAGCTGGGAAAATGATTCAACTAAAGCCCAAAGGGCTTGAGAGTCATAGGGCTAGTGAGTTATTAGAACTCATTCATACTGATGTATGTGGCCCAATGTCTATTGAGGCTAGAGGTGGATATTCTTATTTCATTACCTTTACAGATGACAAATCAAGATTTGGGTATATATACCTAATGAGATATAAATCTGAAGCTTTTGAAAAGTTCAAAGAGTTTAGGAATGAAGTGGAGAAACAGCGTGGCAAGATGATTGAGACATTACGATCAGATCGTGGTGGTGAATATTTGAGCCACGAGTTTCAGGGTTATCTGAGAGAAAATGGAATTCTCTCACAATTTACCGCTCCTTACACACCACACCAAAACGGTGTCTCCGAAAGGAGAAACAGGACCTTGTTAGACATGGTTAGGTCTATGATGAGTGAGACTCAACTTCCAAAATCGTTTTGGGGATATGCCTTAGACACAGCGGCATACCTTCTAAATAGGGTATCGTCTAAATCTGTTCAGACCACACCATATGAGATATGGAGTGGTAAGAGACCCAACCTGAGTTACCTCAGGGTATGGGGATCGCCAGCTTATGTCAAAGCGTTGACATCAGACAAGCTTAGTGCTAAGAGTACTAAATGTCTATTTGTGGGGTATCCTAAAGGTACTAAGGGATACTACTTCTACTCCATGGAAGAACACAAAGTGTTTGTGTCAAAGAATGCTGAGTTCCTTGAGAAGGCTTTGATCTCTCAAGGAGGCAGTGGGAGTAAGATTGATCTTGAAGAAGTGCAAGATCCACAAGAACAGATTGAGGAACCCGAGTCTGCTCCGCAGGCGACGTTCTCGAATGGAGAAGTAAACACACAACTCCGTAGATCTACAAGGATCATCCATCCACCTGAAAGGTACGGGTTTGTGATTGAGAATCAGCAAACTGTTGAGGATGATGAACCAAGTAACTACGAGGAGGCGGTCAAAGATGTTGACTCCTCAAAATGGCTTGTAGCCATGGAATCTGAAATGGATTCGATGTATCAGAACAAGGTATGGACCTTGGTTCCTAAACCGCAAGGAATAGTTCCTATCGGTAATAAATGGGTCTTTAAAAGAAAGACTGATGCAGATGGCAACGTTCAGACCTACAAAGCTAGGTTGGTGGCGAAAGGGTATCGTCAAAGACAAGGAGTTGACTATGATGAAACTTTCTCACCAGTTGCCATGATAAAATCTATTAGGATCATGCTTGCAATAGCAGCATACCACGACTATGAAATTTGACAAATGGATGTCAAGACCGCCTTCTTGAATGGGTTCTTGAAGGAGGAAGTGTACATGACACAACCTGAAGGCTTTGAAAACAAAGATCAGGAGCATATGGTATGCAAACTACAAAGGTCAATATATGGGCTAAAGCAAGCATCAAGGAGTTGGAATATACGTTTTGATGAAGTCGTTAAGAGTAACGGTTTTATCAAGAACGAGGATGAACCTTGTGTTTACAGAAAGGTTAGTGGGAGTAATGTCGTCTTCCTAGTGCTCTATGTAGATGACATATTGCTAATAGGAAATGACATCCCCACATTAAAAATAACGAAAGAGTGGCTTTCAGAAAACTTTACCATGAAGGATTTGGGAGAGGCAGCCTTTATACTCGGTATAAAGATCTATAGAGATAGATCCAAGAGGCTGCTGGGTTTATCTCAATCCACGTACGTTGACAAGATGCTAAAGAGGTTTAGCATGGAAGGGTCGAAAAGGGGTTTTCTTCCTGTCAGTCATGGGGTACACCTATCAAGGGCTATGTGTCCTAAGTCACAGCCTGAGAAGGATCGCATGAGTGGAATTCCATACGCTTCGGCTATTGGATCCATCATGTATGCCATGATATGTACGAGACCAGATGTCTCATATGCTTTAAGCATTACGAGCAGATACCAGTCAGACCCTGGAGAGGGTCACTGGACGGCAGTCAAAACCATCCTTAAATACTTAAGAAGAACTAAGGATGCGTTTCTGGTCTATGGTGGGGTTAATGAGTTAACAGTGAAAGGGTTCACTGATGCCAGCTTTCAGAGTGACAAAGATGACTGCAAGTCACAGTCAGGATTCGTATTCACCTTAAATGGTGGGGCAGTGTCTTGGAAAAGTTACAAGCAGGAGACAACAGCAGACTCAACGACAGAGGCTGAATACATAGCTGCTTCAGAAGCAGCTAAGGAGGCAGTGTGGATCAAGAAGTTCGTAAATGAACTAAGGGTGGTTCCAAGCGTGGATGAGCCCATACAGTTGCTTTGCGATAACACAGGAGCCATTGCGCAGTCAGTTTCATATTGTGTCTCGATATTACTGTTAATATTATATGAACGAACTGGATAAACCCCTTGGAATAGAACAGGTATCTCTTGAGTATCTGTGATGAGATCACGATCATGAGGATTCAAGGATATTGCATGTCTATTCCTAATTATATGTTCCTAGTCTAGAGACACTGAGTTTGGGGATCAGTGATCTCGAGTAAAGACTAGTACGACTTATCTACTTGTATATGGATACAAGGTAAAGACCTCATGAGCTGCAGATATGGAGATATCTTAGCTAAAGTCGTGGGTGGACCTATAAGAGTATAGCTCGCACTGAACAGACCCAAAAAGAGACTATATGAGGAAATCTCACAGATAGTGTCATTAGAGTAATCTCTTTATGTTTGGGTATGTCTTTCCTTAGACCAGAAGTTATTACCTAGACTGTGTTCTTGAAGGCATGTTTTGATTGTATACCTCGTCTGCCTGAAACATGGAGACTCATAGGTATACTGTTGGGCGTGTCCTTAAAGGGCACAGGGCTAGGGTAATAAGCTAAAGGAATTCGTCAAATCTCTGTGAGAGATTAGGTTATCTGTAAACCGGAGAAATCGGGATGACATTTACAGGGACTCGGGAATCTATGCATAGTAAAAGAGATCATGAGATGATCTGCCTTTAGAGTCAGTAAATTGAAGATTCCCTATTTCGAATAAAGCTTACCCTAAACCGCAGGGGTTGATACATTTCCTTACCCTAGGTTAATGGGAAGATAACCGAGACGAAGGGAAATACATACGGTAACCAAATATGTGCAATAGGTTGATCAAGTCATTAATCTGACTAGTTCTGGGGCAACAAAGCATTGCCAGTGCTCTGTGTTGTCATTAATTGGGTTGTGGGCTTGTTGGGCCCAAGCCCAGTTATGTCAGAAGCTAAGTTGGACCTAATGGGTCACACACTAACACCTTGTAGTCATGATGGACTAGCTTTAAAGGTATTGGGCCTAATAATGTTATTAGTCCAAGAAGCTGTTTGGAAGCTCACCTAAATGGGTGGGTGGTGCATGGAGTTTAGTAATGGGCTTGGATAGTCCAAGCCATTACTAATTAATTTAATTAGTTAAATTAATAATCAAATATTTGAATTTCGAATCTTTAATTTGAAATTTGAATTTTGAAATTTGAATTTAGAATTTGAATTTCGAAATTCCAATTTTGAATTTGAAATTTGAAATTTGAAATTTGAATTTTGAAATTTGAATTTGGATTTGAATTTTGAAATTCGAATTTTGAATTTGAAATTTGAAATTTTGAATTTTGAATTTTGAATTTGAATGTTTGAACGTTTGAATCCAAGTGTTTGAATTCGAATTTGAATTGGTTTTGAAAAGTTGTTTCATAACAAAAGGATAAGACAGGATCTTATTGGAGCATATTCCTTGGATCAAGAAGCATCTTTGGAGGCACTCCCT